>UELU01111006.1:0-20413 GCA_900490025.1 Megastigmus dorsalis
ATTCCTACTTATGATATTACCTTATATTTACTTATAATAAATAATTTATTGTATGCTAGTAAAAAACCAATATTATTTATGTAATAATAATAAATATTATTTATGTAATAGTAATAAATTATTATTTATGTTATAATAATAAATATTATATATTTATTAATAAATTAAACATTAATAATGAGAAAGTTAAATATATTTTTTTTCCGATTTTTAAAGCATGTATTTCATGTGATCAGGAGTACCGTTTGATCAGAAACTACGTCCGCATGCGATTAGTCTGATGCAGAACTGCTCCACAGACGTTTTTTCATATTTTCATTAATTACTAATTTATTTTCCCAGATTTCTTTTATTTGAACGTATGAAATTAAAGATAAAACTTGAATAAAGTTAAATAAAATGAAAAAATTTTACTTTCTCATGCTATTCGTCTAAGATATGAAAAATGCTGCACGTTTACGCTTAGTTGATCCAGAACTACGCCCTTCACGGTATTCTAGAGTTAGAGGGTATAATATTTTCTTAAGTACAAAATTTATTGTTAATAAGGTAAGGCATAAAAAAAGAGTGAAATGAACTTGCCATTTTTAGGTTAGATTGGTATAAAATTATATTTCTATTCTAATAAGTCTGTAATTCAAATTTATATATTATTGTATTAAGTACTAAGTAGTTTTACCCCAAAATTAGTACAATTTATTATTTTAACAAGTTGTATCATATAAACATTTTTTTATTAACTTAGTTTGAAGCACTTTGTAAAAACAATTATGTTGAAAAATTCTGGTAACAATTTTAAAAGCTACTCATGTACTAAGTAGGTATGTACTACATAAAAGAAACAATGCATCCCAATTCATGGTGTATCTACAAGTGATTTCCGGTTAACCGCTACCACTATAGTTGCTTTTAAAAATGCGATTACCTTATAGTACTTCGAAAACAACAGTTTGCAACAATAACTGCGAGAGGGCGATTCACATCTATCATAATCCTAAATAAATGTAATAAAATCACAATTTACTTAAACTATAAATAATGCTACCCGCCGTTCTTCGTTAACGTAACTCAAAACTACCTGGATACATTCAAACTCGTAGGAGCATACACCAAGATGGCGCTGACTATTTCCGTGACCAAAAAACCACGCGAATCAAGCAAGCTGTCTGAATATCTCATTAAACTTTCGCTGAGCATACGACAAAATTACTGCACGACTCGCCATCAGCATGATTCGAACAACTGAAAAATGTGCCGCGTTCACCATAATCGCCTCGTTCACCAACACATCGATCAACTCCGCTAAAAACCTATCAGCACTTCTCTCGCACGACCTTCCCCGTACCTCTTCGACTGACGCTCTTACCCGCCATATTTGTTTTAGTTCGCCGTCTCCTCCTCCTGAATGTACACATATACATGTGTGTGCGGCAAATAGTGCGTCGTTGTCGTCGTTCATTCTTGCGCGCGCGCGCGCGCATCAGAATCCAACGAAGACAACACTACCCCAGCAGTACCTACCTAATGTAAATAGAGAGAGAAAGAACACACATGACATAAGTCAGTGTGCTACGCTATTAGTTGCTATGCATGTGTGTGTGTGCAGTGTATAGTTTAGTTTTGAAATGGGCGCCTGTCGCGCGTGGTGTGTGTTGTGGTAGTTACGCGATCAGCCGAGAGAACCGCGACTCGCGAGTGCGAGGTGAAAAAAGCCCTTGCCGGCCCATCGTCGCCAAGATCCCCGAGAGATCAAGGAGATAATCACACACGGCGAGGAGTCAGAGGCCGACCAGCCGATATCCCACCGAAGTTATACTGAGAAATTATGGTGAGTGATAACAATTGAAAAGTCCGCGCCTCGCGATTATTATGACACGAGCTCGCGCGCGACCGTGCAGCTTAGGCCGGAACGAGACTCCGCTCCGAAAGACGTAATCGTCGCGCGCGGCGAATATATACGAGTTAGGCCGTGTTGTTGTGTGTGCACACGACGTTTTTGGAGTATACAGCGCGCGGCGAGCGCATATCGGCAACAACGGCGGCGCACAGGCCTGGCGGCGTTTCGTGTGCACACACAACACCGCCGCCGCCGCGTGCAACTGTACTCGCCACACTCGAACCCGCCGAATCGTTTCAAAACTGCCGAGTTAGGCCGAGGGGAGAACCAAAATCTCCATTTCCTACCCAAACTTTTCTCTCTCCTATACACACGCACATACATACACTTACATATCTACATACATCTCTTGGCTTTCTCTTGCTCTCGGACTTTTCGGAGTCCGATGAATATATATGATACATGTATATACACATTGCACGGAGTGAATGTTTGTGGTGCATATACCTATAATGCTGCACTCGCGCGCGAGAGAGACAGAGAGGGAGAGTGCATGGTACGAGAAATAATGAGAAAGAGATATATAGTCTTGTTGTCTAGCATGAACTCCATGGCTGTGCCGTTCGCGCCGGAGCAAATCAATATAATACACCCGCACACGCACATCGTCGCGAAGGAGCAAGACGGAGCGATGGCCATCGGTGGTAGGAGGAGGAGGAGGAGGAAGGGGGAGGCGAGGAGCTCGGACGTCTCTGTCACACTCGCGGCTAGCGTAGGGAAACACGCCCCCGCGCGCTCACCGCCAATGCATCATATGTATATATATATATACACATATAATGCATATAGATATACGTATATGTATATAGAGAGTACTGGGTATATACACTCAGAGGCGAGCGATCACATAGTTGTGGATACCTATATATCTCGATGTATATAGCTAACGCACGCGAGAAAGTTTTTCCCGCGCGCAAGAGCGACGGCGCACTGCTACTGTACGTACACGAGACGTCGCTGCACTTTCTCCCCCCGTTTGTTTTCCTTCGTTAGCGGCGGCGCGGAACGTACACGGCTTCTTTTTTAGCTGTGGTTGCAGTGCGTGTGTGTGTGTGTGTGTGTGTGCGGATTTTGATAAAATTTCGGCGCTGGATGGTGGTGCGTTGGTTCGGTTGATGAGCGCGGCGCGAGGTGTAAGAGAGAATCCGATGCAGTTTTCGGAGCACCGCCGTTTCGGAGTTTCAGCGGGAGAAGAACCGCGCGCGCGACGACTTGTTTGTGCACCATCAGAGTTGCATCGACGTTTCGGTGCGGCGCGCTGCACATATACCTATAACGACGATTGATTTTGTTTGCGGGCCACCCCGCATTTGCTCCCGTTTGTTTTCGCGGCGATTTGATGTGTAGCGGGGATTTTGCGAGCTTATCAAGGCTGGCTATACGATTTTTCAGGTGATTTTTAATTTGGGAAGCAAGTCATTGAGTGTAGCTGTGAATCTTTGAATGCTTACTGGAATGTTTACATGCGTGCAGCGGTGGTGTTTTATTGAGAGTGGGTATTTTCGAAACTTTGGTGTTTGGTGCAAGCGTCTGTTGCACCATCCGAACAGATTTAAATTATTATTTCTGATCGGTTTAGAAGTCTAATTTGGATGCTCACGAGTCTGGTTTAGTTATGAAATGATTACTTGGTAAATTACGAATACTGTAGAAACGTTCTGCGCGTCAAAACGTTAATTAAAAGATTCAATTAGTATACTATATTTCTTGTACGTCTTTTCGATAAAGTTTATTCTTCTATTATTAATTATATTCTAGTTTACGTTTGTTTAAATATTAAGGTGAATGTTATATAAAAATTTATAACAATTTTGATTTTGTGTATCATATAAATTTTGAAAGAATTAATAATAAAATTTAATAGTATCCAGTTGCTAAAAAATAAAATCATAATATTTATTAACTAATAAAATAGCTCTTGTACACTGATATACTCAATAACAGCAAGTAAAGCAATTTGCTATAGATAGAATCTTTCTAAATTGGTTATTAAGCTCGGTACTGGAATATTTTTAGCCTAGTTGCTTAGTTAATTTTATAAATGATGCAATATACTATAAGTTTTAGTAATATAATTTTATTTATAGTTGATTTTATTCAATAATTATTTTTAGTTAATGAAGATGTTTATCCTATCATTACTTTTATATTTAATTTTATTAATTATTATTGTTGCAGGGTATATAAATTGAAGATAATGTGGCTACGAAGTGAACATGTAAGTCGAAGGCTGCGTGGCCGCTTAGGTACTACTGTTGTTACTGCAACAAAAAGTACTGGTCGACGTGTTCAAGGAGGTACTGTTCGCAAAGCTCCAGCCATAAACAATAGTAATCAACGTGTACATACTGCAAGTAAGTGTGGGAGATTATCACGTTGGAGACGTCGCTCACCAAATCTTTTAAAAGAAGTGAGTATACAAATCTATTCATTTTTGTATTCAACTTTCTATAAAAATGAGTAAATTGGATCTTTTTGCTAGGCATGCAAGGAGAATGTTTTAAATTTTTCAAAATCAACACCAATTAGAAGAGATAGGGGCATACTTCGAAGAAAGTGTATCAAGCGTTCAATGGTAACATCTACTCCGTTAAATCGAGCTTTATCTAAAGATAAAATAATTGTAAGTTTAACTTGTATGACTCTATTCATATGAAAAAAAATAGGTATGTAAAATTGTCTCATTAACAAACCTTTTTACAGCCTCCTAAAACTACTAAAATTACAAAAGTATCTGAGGAATCCAAGGAGAATTGGGATCTAGATTCGCTACCGCTCTACCCTTCACCCTTGGGTATTGCAGAAGCTGTCTGCTCCTCAACTCCAACAGAAGATTATAATATTAAACACTCATCTGTGAATTCTATAACCGAACTAATGCCTCCACCAGCGGACTCTGCACAGCCTGACTTTTCATGTCTGCTAGATGAAGAAGGAAATAGAACATCAGGTATGGATATTATTGTTTTATCTTTGATTATAAATGAAGGTAGTTCTATAGTCAAACTAAGCAAATAATAAAAGTATGACTTGATTGAAACATAAAACTTACGTTCTATATTTTTAAAGATCTGCTTCACTCTTTCAAATTATCTCTCGCTCAAAAATTACTAAATAATTTTTATTCATATTTATAATAATTTCTTGTCTACATCAATATGAAAAGTATCAGAGTTACAGAAAATTGACTAAAAGCCTTCACTCAACTAATACCTATAAACTGTTTTTTTACATTTAGATATTCATAGATGTTCGTAGCTGTACATTAATTTTACATCTCAGTTTCACCTATTTTAGACTTACTCTCCCTACACTATTCAGCAATTTGCACATCGACGGATCAGTCCGATGAGTACTACAGTGTTATGCATTCAACTTCCATTTACAACAGTCGCATGGCATATTCCACAGAAAGATATTTTCCAAATCCAAAGTATTCATTTATTAATAACAATGAAAATAATAGTGATATCTCAAAACATCAATATTCCAATATTGAAAGCGAATCTTCAAAATATGAGTCTACGCTTGCATATCCTTCCAAATATAATTTAACGAATGAAGATATAACGAATTCAGAGAATTCACCAGATAATAATGGGAATATTAATGAAAAATATGAATCTGAAGATGTCAGCAGAGAATATGATGATGTTAAGTACATGGAAGTCAGTAGCGAAGAAATTGTGGAAACCTGCGATGTGGATAATATGGTGGCAAATGTGCAAGATGATCGAGATTCATTTGATCCCTACGTATTCATCAAACATCTACCACCACTGACAGCAGCTATGAGAGCTAGATGTCCAGCACTTCCTCTAAAAACAAGGAGCAGTCCAGAATTTAGTTTAGTTCTAGATTTGGTAAGTTAACAAAGTCTATATTTAAAACTTATTTTTTTTTTCTTGCAGATTCAAAGTAATGCAATGTTTTATTCATTATTTCTGAATTAGAAACTACTTTGCATTTCTCCAAATTATAGACTACTTGACTACATAAATGTTATTCTGTTACAGGATGAAACGTTAGTGCATTGCAGTTTACAAGAATTATCAGATGCATCATTTCGTTTTCCAGTTGTTTTCCAAAATATAACGTATACTGTCTTCGTAAGAACAAGACCGTTCTTCCGAGAATTTTTGGAACACGTATCTTCACTATACGAAGTTATACTATTTACAGCTAGCAAGCGTGTTTATGCGAATAAATTAATGAATTTATTGGATCCTACGAGGAAGCTGATAAAATATCGATTGTTCCGGGAACATTGTGTTTGTGTAAATGGAAATTACATCAAAGATTTATCGATTTTAGGAAGAGATTTATCTAAAACTGTGATCATTGATAATAGCCCACAAGCATTTGGGTACCAGGTAAATCTCAATAATTTTTATTTATTTAAAAATAAACGAGCTTTACAAATAATTATAAATTGAAATGGAAAAATATAAAAATATCCGAATATACAACTTCAAAAATACAACTTAATAAAACCGAAATATTAATTTTCAGCTGGAAAATGGTATACCGATAGAAAGTTGGTTTGCAGACCGCACCGATAGCGAATTGATGAAATTGGTACCATTTTTAGAAAACCTTGTTAATTGTGTAAGTACATTTTCTGAAATATAAAAAAGCTCAGTTTTTATCTTACCTTTCTTATTTTACATGAAAAATATATGTTTTAGGGTGGAGATGTCCGACCACGAATAAGGGAACAGTTTAGGCTCTTTAGTTTTTTACCACCGGATTAATTTTAAGGTAGTGAAATAAAATTATAGACCATATTAAAGAAAAACTATTGTTTTCTTTGATATCAGTCAATAATAATTCGTTTTAATACGTAAACTATAGAAAAATATAGGTAGTTCTGTAACGAGGATGCATTACTGCACTATACGTATAATTGGCGATAATGTTTGGCTGCGAATGCGAAAGATGAAAGGTAAAATTATTGTCGAAAAAACCCAAAGGGTATAAAAAAGTATATATATATACAAACATATATATATACATATATCATATATATATACATATATATTGTAAAAATATTATTATTCTGTAAGTGAAGCACTGTATTAAATGTTTTTAAAGTTTTATTTAAGAGATGTTATGTCTAGAGAAAAGACCCAAATAATATAAAACATACTGTGCTTCATTTACATAACTGTTTTTAAATATTGATTTAATATATCTTTATCGGCCTTAAATTGAACATATATATTTTAAAATTAATTTTTCATTGACCCAGATCAAATTTCGGTTCACAATGAAATTTTTGTACACGCACCGGTGGTCAATTTTTTCGGATGATCTATTTTGCAATCTTGGTATTTTTCAAGATTTTTTAATCATTGAATAATAAAATGATTTTTATAATTTTACATTTAATATCTATATTAAATATTAATTGTTATAATTCTGTACAAAGAATGACGCCTTTCCGGCTTAAGAGGCGCTTCTATTTTTTTTACGTTATATAAATATTATAAAATCGTAATGATTCATATAGTTTGATATAATGTTGAACGTTTATGAAATGAATGTATTTGAGAAATAGTTAAGTATCAACACCATGAATTATTGCTATAAGCTGAGAAATGGGACGATAAAGAAAACCTCTGTAATTGGTTTTCTATTTTACATTTTTTTTACTTTTTATACAAGTTCCTTTTATTTTACGGCCATTTTTAAATAAATTTAAGTTTTTCTACGAAAGCTAAAAATCTTTTTACCATTGATCATCATCAAATAATGTCTGTAGATATGCACAATTTTTTACGTTATTTACATTTCATACATAAATATTGTTCAAGCGAGCTTGAAAGGAATGCAAAATATCAATCAGTTAGATTGTTCCGAATAATGTGACTTCCAGTTGCTGTTGAGAATTCTCCGTTCGCTAGTTTCCCATTGAGCACACTAGCACGCTAGTAACGGAGAAAGAGAGAGAGAGAGAGAAAAGCTAAAAAGCGTTAAAACGTAGAAAAATAAAAATATTAAAAAAAAATATGCCTTAAGTACAAAAAATAAGATTTTTAGAAATCTAATATGTAATAATAAATTAAATAGTTATTACAGTCAAAATTAATTTTTTTTAGCACAGTTGAATCAGTAGTGCTTTTATATTGTATATTTTCGGTATGATACACACTTTACAATACAAATAATAATTAACTGAATTTGCTAGCGTATTAATTGCAAATCAAATAGCTGAGTTTTTAAAATCAGTTTAATTATAGATGACCAAGTGCACCATTTTATGTATTTATTGTAAAAATAAAATACGAGTATTCCAGGTGGTGCATCGAAAAATTTGTTAAGACCATTCATCTACGAAAATTCACGTCATAATCAGTATTATTGAAAGTTAAATTATAATAACTGGCTAATATTAATCTATGCCACTATGCGAAAAGCTCGATTTATCGCAAGCCGTAATAAGACCGTTAAATTGAGCTTTCCACGCGTTGTGTCATAAGATACGGTTCGATACATGAGTGAGAAATCAATTTCAATCTTGTGTGATTTTCATGCTCGTTTCGCTCGTGTGGAAACATCAAAATCACTTTATCGCGCTAGTATCACATTTTACAATATATCTCAACACTTGTATTTTCTTAATTATGCCTAATGGGATATTTACTGATCTATTGAAATTCTATAAAACTGAAATTAGTTACTATTTGTATAAATCTATTAAAATTTCAAACCCAAATTTTCGATGCATCTTCCACCAATATTAAGAATATAAAATATTTTATATTTGCTTGTTTAAAAATTATTTTAATATTTTAAAGCAATTAGAAACTTTTGATCTAAAATTAGCCAACCCAGTTGCAAAACAAAATCAATAAAAACTGATAAAAATGGATTTTAATGCCAATTCATAAGTATACACCTGAAATCATTGATTTTAATTGTTTTTTTTTTTTGCAAGGCGGGTGGCAAATAATTTTAATTTTTCTCTAATTTATTCTAAGTATTTTCAATATTAGTTAAATTATACGAAAACCTTGAGCACTTGATCATCGATGTTTTAAAGATCCCCATTCTGTTCAATATTATTAAAAAAGGTAGTTTAAAATCCATCTTAAAAATTATTACGCGACCACTACGTCAAATTATTTCAGTTTGCTAGGATGGACAAATATCTATAAGAAAGCTTCTTCTATATAGATTTATTAAAAGTGATCTCAGTTATAACGCAGGTAGTGAAGTTGTAAGTTTTTATGAGCGCTAAAAAAAGAAGACTAATGGTCGTTATGCAACATTTGAGCATTTTATCCGTTATTGGATTAAATATATAATATGAACAAAGAAAATGAAAGGTTGTAAAAATAATTTGTATGACTTAGCTAATAGTTCAAGTTCGTACTAACATTTTAGAAAATTTAGAGACATATTAATTCATAATAATAAACCTATGTGTAAGATTTTTATGTATCATACCCCATTTATTGGGCTAGTCGGTTTTTATTTTTTCAAATAAAACTTATTTTAAGCGTTTTTTACAAATTTTACAAATCATTATTTTGTTATTTACATTGTTTTATATACTATTTTTTTTATTATTTCTCTCATAAAAACGAAGTAGCTCTTTAATTTGTCCATTCGTTACTCCTGATGGTAAAATTGAAAACATTTTACACCAGGAGGAAGCTTTTGTCATAGTTACTGATAATAGAAGTAACTGTTGTAATTATAATAGCTAATAATAATGTAATAAAATATTATTACCAAGGCATAAATTATTACACAACTAATAACTCGTCCGCACGCAAAAAATAAAAGCCGTTCATTTTACACAGAGCAACTATGAGCAAAGAGCTAATCAAAATTTATTACTAAATATTCGAGAAAATATTAAAAAAAGCCCAACCTGTAATGGGTGCTAGTGTGCGTTAATTTAGGCGGCGTTCAATACTTTAAGCATTTATATAGCTTGTTATAACAGCGCAATAATATTGTAAAGTAGCTTCCACAATCCATAGTTCGATTGTATCTCTGTGAATCGTTATGTGTATACCGTTGAAGATAAAACAGAAAAGCGAATCGAGAGCGTAACGTTTAATTTTGTCACAAATCTCTAATTTTCAAATATTATAATACTGCATTCGCGACGACGCACAGTGCGGCAAATTTTTCAGCGTTTTGAAATTACATAAGCAATTGAAAAAACTGTAGAAATGAGGTGTAAAAGTTACAAAATTATGTAAAATAAATTTATAATTGTACCTGCGAAAAGTTGCGAAACTTAAGCGATCGATTCAGATTTTTAGGAAAGAATTTATATTACAATATTTTTTCACCCCATTTCTATGATAAATACCACATGTTTTACTTTACAACCCTTAAGAAAATTAATGTGATTATTTAAGACATTTCTTCCACACTTTACAAATAAATGTTTAAATTAAAATGAATTTTGTATCATTGTTTTTTACCCAGTCTTTAACTTATCATATACTGCTGGAGACAAGAAGTAGGTAATGACAATTGAATATTAATATTTGTAATAAACGGGTATACTTAGGGAAAGGATGTGTCAATTTTAAATTTAGTGATAACAAAATGTTGTTCTGTTTTGTTTTATTGTGTTTTTATATAAAAAAGAGTTCTTTTTAAATAGTGTAGAAACGTCCATATATACAAAAAAATATAAATATCTTAACATTATTTCAGAATATATTAAAAAGTGCAAAAACTTGTATTTTATATGTACAAACTGTTTTCAGTACATAAATTAACTATGTAAAAGTACTTCAGATCATGTAGGCACCATTTAATCCTTATTTGAATATTAGATCTTACTCTAAAAATCGTAATCATTAAATTATTATGCAGGTACTTGATTGAGGTGCAGTTGAAAGACAAGAGTTAAAGTTAATTCCCTTTTGAGACTATTAACTTTTCGTATCATAGCTCTAGTCAGTGATTTCCTTCAGAAAAATTCCTACATGCTTCTGGCATATATTCCAAAAAAAAAGATTTTCACATTACATAATTCTCGCCTCCAACTTATTTTCTGATCAATAGACTATGCAAGCTTGAGGTGAAAAAATGCTGAAACATGTTATTTTAATGTCAAACATTATATATTATAAACAATACATAAAGTAGTTAACAAAACTTTCAATTCACAAGACAACAATTTTAAATGTATAATTCTTACTTTTTAAGTAGTTCTATCAATACTAAAATATATTTGACTGTTCGAATTTTGGGTACTGAAATTTATTATGTTTCTTATAGTACAATACGGACTTAAAACAATTACTTTTCACAATATTAACTAGTTCTTTGAATGCAGTTTACAATACTATTGTACACAACACATAGGTCGGGCAAAATACTTATTTGGCTTACAATTAGCATGACAAATAAATTTAATTTCATCCATATTTGTATAGCATACTTCAATGTACCCAAAATTCGAACAGGCAAGCCACTTCTATTCTTCATCACGACGAAAATACCTATCCTCGATGTTTCTGCAGAGCTTCAAAAGTGTTGGATAGCTTTTTACAATATTAGCCAAAGTATTATCTTTAGTAAGTGGTGTTGTTATAATACTAAATATATGTCCAAATACCAGGGCATCCAGTTCATTAGGTCTGTTCAATTTTGCAACAAAAATACAAATTTTGTTTTTGTTATTCTTTTAAAAAGGTTTATATTAAAACTAATAATTTACAATTATACATAAATCAACATTTAAACATATTGATGAGTTAAAAATCAATAGGTTAAAGGGAAGAAAGGCTATCAAGTGATTCAGCATTTGCAATGGATTCTTCGGATGAAGCTTCAATTACTTCAAAACTGTCAATACTCAGATTTGGAGTTCGTTTAAAGTAAACTTTATTAACCAGATAGGCGTGATCAATAAGGAGAGGATATCTGCGAATGATGGTTGCTATATCTTGAGTAGGTGATGGAAGGTTCGATGTTGTTAAGGTATGGACATGGGAAAATACCAAAGCATCTAATTGGTTTGGACTTGAATAAAAAACGTTTTGTTAATTTTTAATAATGAATACTAAAATTTAAATTAAATAAGAAAAAAATAAAAACTTACTTGTCTCCAAAAAAGTACATTTTATCCTCTAGCCTTTCAGAAAGAGCTTCACAACATTTTTTGACTTCATCAAAAACTTCTTCCAATGATTTACTAGCCCAGCTAAGAATGCCCAGTCGTTTTGCTATTTGATTTCTTTTCTGCCAATTCAGTAAGTGATTCAAGGGCCATGGATAAACACTGCCATGTCTATCTTTTGTAACGTTTTTGTATGTTTCTTCATGGCACCAACAAACATACAACTCAGCATTGTACAGCACATTGTTAACCAGTGACATGTATGCTCGTAAATTGACTTTATCGTCCTGTGATAAATTTTCAGAAAGACTTGTGCCTTTGCTGCTTATAAACGAAATTATATTATCAAAGTCTGCTACAACAAATGCTCCACATTTTATGAAAGGAACTTTGGCGGAAGGTGACATATATTCAGCATTCCATCGAGGTTCTATTTGAAATTCTAGTTGACACATTTTCAAGTACGCTTGAACAGCTAGACAATTTGCATTGTCAGGTAATAAAATTTGTTCCACTTCGTAAGGCTGGTATAAATGAATAGGCTGAGGCCATGGTTCTTGCGCTGTAATAAAGTACATCAAAATCGGTGGTGTTTTCTCAATTCATGAACTTAGGTTAGGTCGGCAATAAAAATAGATAGAATATATATATAGGTATATATTGTAAAAAAGCGACTAAATTTTTTATGTTTTTAATCACCTCCTAATGTAACGTTCCATCCATCTAATATTGAATTTTGCATTTCGGATAACAGTGAATTAATTCATATAAAAATAACTCTTATACGGAGCGAAGTTAATCAACGCGCAAAAACAGACGAAAACGCGACTCGCGAGGCTGTGGTATATAGGTAGCCGCCAAGCATGCAAGCACAGAAGAAAAAAAATCGATATATTCTTACTTTGTACACTCGGCGCAATCTGTACTTAGCATCTTATTTTATTTACGAAATTTTTTAATGAAATTCGAAAAAAATAGTTAATTGCATAAAACATGATTAAAAATACATATCTATAGCTGTGTATTTAAGAATTTCAATTAAACAAAAAAACTTACGATGAATATCCAAACAGTTTTCACCGCAGATAGTCACTAAATGACGAATATTTGCTAGCGGGTCAACCTAAAATGAGAAAAGTACTTTGCCATGTTGAAGACATTGTATGTTTAAATTAAATGGGGTTAACAAAATAACCTCCGCTGATTTCTTTAAACCCTCATATAGAGAAGTCCAAATTCGTGTTTGTAAAGGTACTTCTTCTTCGGCTTTTACACGGTATTCTTCAAAAATATCTAATTCTTTCTTGAACATTATAATTTTTAAATCTACCGGAAATTTGGATGAGTAAACGTTTAAAAAGGTTAAAAAGACGCTCTAAATACAAACTAAAAATTTGTTAAATGATTAATAAAATCTCATTTCAATTGTTTATAAATCATAAACTTGCCATCGTGACGCAACCGAATACATACCGCGTCACTTGCTTATAAATTAAAAAATTTTCTTGAAAGATGAGATATGATTAAGTATATGAATGATAGATGATAATGTGAATATTCTGAATGTAAATTATTTGAATTTTGATAGTCTTACTGATTACTGTACTCTTACTTTTACCGCTTAACTGTTTTACCAACAAAATAATAAAATTTTAATATATATAAAAAAAAATTCCATTTTCGCGAAATTAGCTAATACTTATAATAATATAGCATTTAATATAGTGATAATCTATCATTTTTTAAAATGGAAAGCAATTAAATGTACATAATGATTTTAAACTGATTTAATAAACTTTTTGAAATTTTCAAACTAACTTAAATTTACACAAATTGCAGTATTTACATCCAAATTTCTTTGTCTGATTTCAAATTGCTGTAAGATTTAGAGTTACCTATGCTATTATTTGAGGTCACAAATATTATTAAGGTACTTATTAATTGAAAAAATTTTAAAAATTTGCAAAGCAAATTACTTACAAAATATCAGAATATTGATTTTTAATGATTGTTTATATTTTTCTTTTTCATTTTATACATAGATTATCTTAAAAGTTTAAAAAAATTTTATATCATTAAATTAATTGTATAAATGTTCATATGATATAATACAGGGGTAATTGGGTAACATTTACTAAAAATTATTGGGACATCGTTAAATAATAACAATAAAGATTTTTTTTTTATTTTATTTTTTCAAAAATTATAAATTAATAATTTTTCGCCAAAATGGAATCCTTCTTTCCAAGTCGAACTATGCAGTCATCAGATTCACCCTGAAAAAACCAAACATATTTATTGAATATGTGTTACAAACAACTTTTGAACTATATTGTTTCTAATAAATTTTCTAGGGTATGATCACCAATGTGAATCACTAACATACTATTTATTATTTTTCCATACATATTTATTTAAATTTTTATCTGAATCTTACAAATCTTACAGATCTTACAGATCTTGTACATTTTCTATCAGACATAAAATTTCGTACCAAAGAATAAAATAAAATTTAATATCATTCACAATAAAAATAAAAAGGTCGATAACTGAATTGTTTTATTGTTATCAAAATAATTTGTATAGTTAATTAATATGTTTCAAATGCTGAGTTCTTTGTCAAAACTTATGTATACAATAAAATTAGTGCACTCATCCTAGATATATTAGTAATCACAAAACTGGCTATTCTTATAGGTAATCTAATAACCGTTAAATTATTGTATGTTAATTCGTAATACAACATATTTTCCCCAACTCACAATAAAAGATCACAATCTTTAAGACCATGATTTTGCTTAAACTTTAGAGATTCTTTCCTGATGTTTACATATTGAACAAAATCAAGATTCCAAAGTTGGTCTTCCTTTATTATGATTGTATAAATAATAAAAAAAAAATCTTTCAATTAATTTACTAATTATTGATATTAAAATTGTCGTAAATGTAAGTATTATATAAAAATCAACTATATAAGTTCATAAGACTATACAAAACAAGTATATTGAGATCATAACAAATTGTTCCTACTAAAGTTTGGTATCCAATATACATAAAATTATATTCAAACTTAAAGCAATGTATTGCTTTTTTAAAGTTTAACTTACCATGCGACGGATTGCTCCACAGATTGCATACATTTTGTATGAGTCGGTCATACGACCTGTGACTGGATCAACATCAGCTAATGCCATTTGGATCGAAGCATGATCTTTAGCGTGAATAATGCGGTTGCTTGCCGAGCTGTAACAATATATTTTCATTAATATGTCTGAAATCACAATATCCTGTAAAGATAAATATTATATATACAAAGAAATAATCAAACAAAACCTAACCTTAAAACTCATCAAAGGAAATGGACTTAAATTAGAGGCAGAATAATTCTTAAACTCATTAATAGAGCTAATATTACCAAATATAACTTATTTGGGATCGATATTATTAATTATAAAGCATTGTTTATTATAAATAATGGTAGAAAAACCACGTGTATTACTAACCATTTCCTCGGGCAGTACAAGTCAACGAATTCTCCAGCGTCGTTTTCCATTTTTAATATCTAGAATAAAAAGATTTCAAAATAAACTTTGGACACTTACAAATAATTATATGTACCTAAAATGTAACCATCTAACAAATTGTAAAATTTGTATACCTAGTCGCGTGCCGATGCAAAACCGGAAAGGAACGTGTATGCTTGCACTTCGATTTCTCGAACTCGCGATTAAGCCGTGACTACATAAGCATGCTAGTGTCTCATACTTATTGTATAGATTGTATAGACATGAAACATCTCACGTTTATGTATAGGCACGGCCTTAGAGATACAAACTGGTACGCGAATTGTGGCGCCAAATAAAAAATAAAAAAACTCAGTATTTTATTTGCAAGATAAATATAAATTCAAGATTGCAAAATTATTTTAAATAGTTATAAATATCTGCAATTGAACGAAATTCATATTTTCTAGTCTGATTAATTTGATTGAATTCTTATAGGAATTTCATGGCTAGACTAAGTACAATTAACTAGGGAGTTTCCTTATATAGAAATAACGGGACGTTGGCGAAACTGCTCATCGAAAGAGAAGTAAGCTCTAGATACTACTGAACAGCAACAGCCGAACAGCTCTTGTCACTTCAACTTCACTCTAGTCTATAGCTAAACCATCGAAAGGCGAAATTAAAAGTGTTTTCTGCTTGTAGAAGCAAAAATGGCTGCGTCTGCGATACTTGGACGTGCAATTGCGCGACGATATGCATTAACCAGAAATTATTCCTCGCACATGGATCCGAAACAAGCAGGTAAATAAATGAATACGAAAATTATATTCTATGTTAATTTTTTACACAAATTTTTTATATAAAAACTAATTAAGTAGTGACTTTAGTTTTTCATCCTTATCTATTTCTATTACAAAGTTAAATTAGGATTTAGCTATATGCCAAATTCTCTATTGGAAGGTAGAAATCTGTATATATGTTAATATCGATTATCATAAAAATTTTCAACAATTGTCTGTTCTTGTAGCTTTACAATACTCATTCATCAATGAAGTTATATAATGAATATTTAGTTTATAGTTTTTGCTATCTATTAGAATCTAAGTATTTATTTGAATTTATTTTCAATTACCCATATAAATAATAGTTAAAAGATATTTTTAAATTTATAAATAAGTGGTTATTGATTTGTAATATTTATTAGATTTCACATAAAAATTCAATAACAAAAAAGAAAAACCAAATAATAAGAAGCTGTTAGTGATACTAAACAGTCTTTTTGTATATCTAAATATTTTTCCATTTGTTTGAATTTATTACATATTACTTTGTTGCTTTTCTTGGCAAAGGTGTTTAACTAAATTTGGGCAATCCTAATCATGTACGAACCAAATTGTTCAGTTTTATTAAATTTAGTGGAATTTGACAGCCTTAACGCTGTGGGGGTGGTCGATATATCGACCAGCAGTCAGGTCGGAGACTCTACCTGAGATATCCAGTGACCTTATGTATACATTTTGCACGTTATGAGAGTCCGATTAGTACTGCAATTTCCCCATAGCCTAAAGGTTAAGAAGATAATTCCTTCAAAATCAAAAAATTTTTACCATATATTTGTTTATTTATTTGACTTTAACAAACAGTATGTCTTTATACAAAAAGATACAAAATTTGGTAATAAATTGAAATGCAAATTAACTATTTATTTAAAATAAATAATATATTTATAATGAAATTACAAAAACAAATTAAAAATAATTTATTTTAATAAGATTTTGCTGTCAAACTATATATTTCACATGAAATTTGGCAAGGTCATCAATATTTTACAAAATCAAATTTTTTTATTTATTCATTTATTAATAAATATTTACAAATAGTATGTATATAAATTTAGAAGTGCTTTAGAAATTAGAATCTAGTGAAAATAATTAAAAAAATTTATTGGTAAAATTTAACTTTAATAAAAAATTTTAAAATACACAAAACTTAACTATTATTGTTTATTCTCATAATAAAAAGCAGTTGCTTTGTCATTTGTTATAAAATAGTACAATTTACATAATTTTTGACAATCATTTGTATTAAGGATGTTCTGGCTATACAATCCAATCCAAGAGTTAGTCAAATTTAAAAATTAAGCTTTTAATTTGACAAACTTTTGACTGCATAATTGCAGTTTTTTACCATACTTATCTTGAATTGCTTCGTTTATAGCTTCTAACATACACTTTTTATTGTCGATACATGTTTAAAGTATAATTAGTTATTGTTATACAAATTTTCAAGTACTCGACATTCTTTTTTCTCAATTATATGTGAATTGCGGTATCAAATTGATAGATATTCTATGCAGCGTGTGTTAAATTGACATTTATACTTATCAATAACTTTTAAACGAGCTTCTCAATCCTTCTAAAATTTTGTGAGCGATCTTGTATTGTTAAAATCTACTTATTTACAAACTTTCAAGTGTATGTCATCATTTCGACTTTATAACCAGAGTATCCTTAACTGTTTTTATTATTGTAGTTTTAAGATTTATTTTTCATATTTACATTATTTCATAATCTGTCTTTTGCTGCAATTTCAGAAGCTGCTTATAAATTGTGGAAAAATTTATCAATCTTTGCAGTACCTGTTGTACTAACTCTGACTAGTGTCAATGTTTACCTTAATCAAAAAGAACATACCCGTCCAGAGTTTATTCCATATGATCATTTACGAGTTCGTACAAAGGTAAAATTATTATATTATTTATACTCCATTTTATTTATGTATAAATTTATGAACAATTGTTAAGCAAATCTAAAATTTTAGAGATTCCCATGGGGTGATGGAAATCACACTTTGTTCCACAATCCACATGTAAATCCTCTCCCCACTGGATATGAAGATCATTAAATGTACAGGAGTGATATAGTTAATTTTAATTATCACAGGTACAAAATTCTGTAGCCATTACATTCTATATATACAGTACTATCATTGAGTAACAAAAATAAAATTTTCGAAAACTGATTCTTTTTTCATTTAAAATTAATATACTATTTTATATTGTAATTAATTATATTTAAAAAAATCCATTATTACTAACTAAAAAAGATTTTACAATATTCAAGGAATGAGTGTGATTTGGTTTTCAAGTGCGTGAAATTAGTAGAATTTTTCGATTCTATGAAACAGTAATAGTATGCAATAATTCAAACAGTACCTATCAGGGCACACACTTAGTCCTTGGTTATTGAAAACATTTCTTACAATCCTAAAAGTTTAACCTAATATAAATTTTCATTTAGACTCAATTAAGACTAATTTTGCTATGCGAAGATCGTAGTAAGTTGTTAGAAAGGAATAAATACAAACATATTATTAAATTTTTACTTACGAAAAGTAATATGAATAGAAGTAGGGAAGAGGCGGGCATGCCTGGTTGGGAGGGTCTCTTTGGCAGCCAAATTTTATTATTTAAGGAGGTTCATAGGTTACAGCAATATACAGAGATCATAATAAAAGTCGAATATTATGATTGTTTAGAATATCAAAAGTTATCATGAATTTTTTCAATATTTTTTATCGACAGATTTTTTAAGATATAATGAATCAAACATTGAGATTTTTACTAGATCTCTTATGGAAAGCGGTATTTTTTTGCTATATTTAGCTTAAAATAATGCAGAAAAAAAGCAAAGACTTGAAAAAAAAACTTACGGTTCGATAGAATATCAAATAATACATACTTTTCGTCCTTGATCGAAGTTGGTTATCGTCCATTTCGGAGAGTAAATTGATATTAAATTGCAGAATAATCCCATTTTCTCTTTAAGGGGACGTCGGAGTCACTAAAAATTTAAATTTCCCGCCCTTACTACATCGAAATATTCACAAGGTTTTTCAAACTTTTCTCTTTAACAAATTAACCAATTGACTTGAAATTTTAGGAGATGATAGAATGATCAAAATTGAAGCGCGCTCAGCCCTGAAATTACCAATAAATTGAGTAAATATAATATTTTTAATTTGAAATATAGTTATAGTTAAATGAATTTTTATTGGCTTCAGGTTATGATACAGCCATAATACAAGGTTTTATACATACATACAGTATAATACATTGGTTTGATACATCGAGATAAAGGTTCTACATTTAAATTATATAATAATGAACAAGAGAAATAGTTTAGAACTGAGTAAAAACTTAAAAAAAAATAATAATCTTGCCGCATTGTAAAATTAGAAGCACATATAAAAAACAATTTTCTAACAAAAAACTGGTGTCTTAAATATTATAGACTCACTACAAAGATTCATATTTTAACATTAGAATTGTCGATAAATTCACTAATTGCTCCGATTAAACATAATTTCTGATTGTAAGATAAAATATCCAAATGTCCAATTAGCTTAAGCTTAATTAATTTTCCAATTAATATTTTTCTTTCTTTATGATAACATTCACATATCCAAAAAACATGTTCAGCTGTTTCTTGGTCCTTACCACATTTACAAAGTCCTGAATCAACCATTCTAAATCTAACTAAAGAACCATTTAACGATGTGTGATTGCATCTTAATCGATTAAAATTTGTAATAGTTTTTCTGCTTAACTTAAACTTTTTAAACCAAGTATTTTTACTATTATTATAAAAATTATCAAAATAAAATGATCCTACTGTTTTACTTCTTTCCAATAGCTCGTTTTGATTTTTTGTGTCACAAATGGATTTGTAAGTTACAAATAAGTCGGAATGAAGAACATCAACCCCTGCCCGAACACCCCGCACCGCGGCCTCCTTGGCTTTTTGATCAGCCATTTCATTCCCATGAATATTTATATGCGCAGGAATCCAATAAATTTCCACTGTGATGTTGCCCTCAACAACCTGCAGTAGAGTACTTCTAATTTTAACT
>UELU01111008.1:2128-23215 GCA_900490025.1 Megastigmus dorsalis
TTTTTTATATGAATGCTTTTGAAGGCTTTTATGAGCCTTATTTCAGATATACACATTTGTAATAGTTATGGTGGAAGGGAATATTGTCTAATTCCTCAAGTAAAAAGGTTGATAAATTTAAAACAAATACCTAATGTTTGTACATACTTAAAAGGTAATAAAAATCCTAATTATTAAACACTTTTAAAATTTTTTGACTATTTTAAGAATATTTTAAGAATTTATTTTCAAATTTGAAAATTAAAAATTATTATTCAGCATTACAGAGCTGTACAATGCTGTATTTTGTATAGACCGTGTGAAAACTGTAAATAATTAGTTATATCGGAGATATAACCGGTTGATTTTGTATCGAATCATTAATTTGATGTTTTCTTCGACATCCAAGTGGTAGTCTGGTATGCTTTATATGACGCAACTTTTATAGTAATAATCATAAATCTTTAAGTAACGATATAATTACACACTTTTTTTCTAAAGTTTTTAAAATAACTTTACTTTATTAGAATGAATATGTATTATGTGACTGTTTTCAAAAAGTACGCATATAATTATTACAGTTTATATACTTATAGCTGGGGAAACATATCTCTAATGCCGATTCTAATTACAGAAAACAGTATTTATTCATATTTATTATCTTACCTTGATTATGAAAATTGGAAATTCAAGAAATCAATTGCTTAGACTAAAATAAAACTTTCAAATATTTGTATAGATTAAGTATCAAATTATAATTTAAGACTATGAGGCATATAGCATTTACATAAATATTAACAATTATTATTATTATTATATAATCTCCCTTAGATGCACGAATATAGCTGTTTCTACCGTAATAATGAACCGTTAGTAGGTTTTACACTTATAACATATTGTCCTCTTCTTTTTGAGTTTCATTTATATACATCAAGCAAATAAGACACGAAATATTAAATAAGTTGCATACATCATAAGCATAAACCATTAAATATATTTATGTGAAGTTTAAGACAAGGATTGCAATAAAATATACTTTCTTTGTATGAACTCCATGAAAGAGTACGTAAATTATCATTCTTAAATTATACAGAATTTTGAGATAATACGACAATCTTAATGATAGTTTTGAAATTGCTGCAGATGCAGTCAATATATATGTATATAAATTCAATAATTATTTATAATATAATAATAATAATAGTATAAAAGGCTCTAGCCATTTAAAATTACGAATCAGAAAAGTATTTTTAATGCAATTAATCAAGCGATGACAGAAGTATCAAGATCATTTATGCGTGTTGTCTCGACATAACCGGATTAAAACTTTTCCCGTTTCGTTTCGAGTCACGAACATCTATTGCACTGTACATATACTGCACTGCAAGTTCTGTATTTAAATATACATATATATATATATATATATATAGAGGCACCTAGATTAGTAAATGTGTTAGTAGTTATGCTTCATTCGTCGCTTGTATAACTAACATGTTAATTATTACGTGACACAGTTTACATTCATTATCCCTTATTTTACGTAAGATATTTCACTGGATAAAAAGGAATTACGCTTTATTAAGCAGACCTAATTTAATCTCATTATTCAAGCGCCTCTAATGAGATCGTGTTTTTGTCAGTTATATTTAACAAAAGTGTTAATATTTTGTTTATTTTTTTATATATTTTGTACTGCAATAAATATTATCTTATAGATTTGTTACAATAATTTATTACATAGCACAATGCTACTTCATAATAGCGTTCGTACGTACAGTGCTTATATTTTCTTATGAAAATGGTAGGTATTTGGACACAATCGTGGCTGATGTAGTTTAGATTGAAGATTAAGTGTTCCGATTAGGTATTTAAGTCTCTTATTTAATAAGTTTAGGAACGATGTAAAAAGTCTTTAAAAAAATTAAAACCCGATACTCGAGGTGCAATATCTAGGCTTCTAATAACTGAAATCGAAACATTTTAGCGAAGACTTAAGGGAATTTTTGGTTTAGTCTGCGATATTGAAAATGAAAAATCGAGTTTGAGTAAACTGATTGGCGATGACGATAATACATTTTGGAGTTGAAAAAATTTGTTTAAAAAAAATACTATTCGAAGTTTTCTGTTTACTTATATAGTAAATATAAATTACTTTGCTTAAATAATTAAATTTCTTTTCTTTTATTATTTCGTATTTAAAATTTTTTTTAAATTTCTCGAATGACAAGCTGAAAGATATTTTATAATAAAAAGAAAGAAAGATGGTCGCGATAATGGAGTAAAATACTATTTTTAATAGGAATGACAAAAGCCTACGCCATTGTTCAGAATGTGAAAAAATATTTTACCTATTCAAGAGAACCATCTTGAAGTGAAAGTTAAAAAAAACTCCATTAAACATAATTTTTTTCTATATCTGTTTTTCTACTTAGATGTATGAAGTATAGGGAATAATAAGATTAACGCGCCTTTTTTAAAAAACATTTTCTTCTGAATAAAGGAGTCAAATTTTTTTTTTCTTAATCAGACTATTTATATATTTGTTGCCCTTTTTATTAAGGACATTCTCCTTTCTGTTTTATATCATTTTGTCAAGTATGAAATAACGAGTACAAATTACTGATTTGGTAATTTCTCTTAAATATTACTTTTTATTGTTGTTAATGAAAGTAATGTAAAGAAATTTGTAAACAGATATGTTTAAGTTCAACTAAAAAGAGAATTGTAATTAAAACTTATACCTTAAAACTTTAAACTTATTTAGCTTGTTAATTACAACTCTTGTGATAAACTATCAGTATGTTATAATACTCTCCTTGGCTTTAAAGAGCCGATTTTGTCGAGAATCTTACATTTTCTATTTTTCATCGAGCAAAATGCAGGATTGCATCGTTTCCTTAACGTATCCGCTCTTACGGCCGTCCTCTTCAGACTTGGGTATAACATTAAGCAAAGGGCTCACTTTTCTATGCGCCTATATATAAACTCTCTTTCTCCGGAGGGGTCAACAAACAAAATGTATAACAACTTGAATATCTATATAGTAGATATGCAGAGTGAAAAAAAACCAACCGGACCAGCCGGCGTGTTATACAGGGTTTGTGTAGGCGCAGTACACACATAGAACACTATATCTATGTATATACGATACCAGTACAGTATAGTTCTCACTTCTCGGCTCTACGCTCTCCCCACCATTCACCTGCTGGGGCTCATTTCCAACCTCGTCTCCTTCCCTCTCTCTCTCCCTCTCTCTCTTGCTATAGCGGCAGCTCGCGGCGCACGTTGACTACACGAACACGCTGCTCGCCTTCTCTCTCTCTCCTGTGGTGTATATAGTACAGCACTACCCCGCTGCACACGCCGGCTGTGTATTTACGCCGGTCGCGCGCGCGAGTTCAGTCGGTGGTCGTCCGTCGGCGCGACGCGGCCACTCCTTTATCTGTATACGTGCGTTCGCAACGCTTTGGCGCTCGTACGCATGCGCTCGCTCTAGTTTATTATCGCATATTTACGATCGCGCAGCGGCTCACTCGTTCTATAGACTACAGTATTTACAATAAATATAAAACCATATTTTTATTATGCTAATACGCATATCGTAGGACACTGTTCGTTTCGAAAGGTTCGCATTGGTGTGGCTGCATATATGGACAGATTATTGTTTACACATCGAGCGATTGGCGCGGCAGTGTTACCAAGCAGAAAGTGTCGGGGCGATCTTATTAGCTGGAAAACTGATCGTCTCTGCGATTCTTCGAATCCGAGCGGCGGTGCAAGATTCTGTTGTGAAAAGTGTAAAGTGAAGTCGGAAACCTTGTGTTAGCAGGAGCACCAGCTACAAACGTCGTGTTCGAGAACGGCCCGCGAACCCGATGACGGTTGATCGGTGACGGAGTGTCCAAAAAATCTCTCAACACAGGCAAGCGATCGACTCCCGAATTGGCCCAGTCCCTCGAGGTCGGCTCCGCGTCGGAGCGCAGGAGATCGTCGATCGGGAGCTCGAGTGCCAGTTGCAAAGGCGCATGCCGGTCTCGCCGCGACATCGCCCGCGTCCCCATGAGCGTCCTCGCGACCTCGGCGCGCTCGGGCCTGGCGGACTGGCGGCGCGCGGTTTGCAGTCTGGCTAAGCGGCAGCCGCTCGACGAGGACGAGGTGGCCGTGGTGGTGGTCCAGGCCGAGGAGGAGAGAAAGCAGCAGCAGCAAGAGGAAGAGCTGGAGCCCGGGGGCGCCGACGGCTGCAAGGCCGCTGGCACCCCGATGATGCCGCGAGGCCTGCCCGGACGTCGGGGACTACAGGCCCTCGTGCTGGTACTCGCCACCGCCTACGCGACCGTCCTGCTTTACCAGGCGGTTGCACCTCGACAGGTACGTCTTGCAGCATATTACGTATAGTTTCACATCGCGAGCTGCAAGTTTGCGTCGGTTAGAGTCTTTGAATTTATTCGAATTGACTTTGGATTTTCGTTTTCGTTGCAAATGTCAAACATGCAAACTTCAAGTTCATCAAACTCGCTCTTACTTATATATACGCGCGTGAACTTTATCAAAATTGATTATTGCTTTGAGCATAAAAACGCGATGTAAATTAATAAGTATATCTAATGAAAGTTGTATGTATAGCGATGTAACGGAATCGGAGAAATTGTATAGTGGAAGGTTTTTGCTGAGATGCCGCAACGTGCTTAGCTCTTAATTTCGTTAATGCATTATAAAAGTTGATTGATAAGGTTAGCCACCACGGCTGTAAGAGGTTTTATTCAATTATTAAAGATGCTGCTTCAGCTTGTCAGTCGGATTTCGTTGTAACGAATTACGTTTGGCAGCATTCAATTGCTCTGTCCTAATCTCATGTTCGTGTGGCATTTAGTTTACTTTTACTTTTTAACGAAAATTGATTGAAATACAGGATTTAATACATAATGGAACGCTTGTGGAAGACTTTGAACAAGTTGAATTTAAAGCCGATAAATTCGAGCCAATGAATATGAATTTTAGTCCCAACACTTACGTTATTGGCGAGCTGTTTAATTACAGCTTCTTTTAAAGCTATACATGTGTAAGATAATGAAATACGGGGTTACTAAAAATAAAATTTTCCATTTATTTCTATTTGAATTAAACTTAGCAGCTTTAGTTTATTTAATGCAAATTAATTATAATGAAATACGAGGTTACTAAAAATAAAATTTTCCAATTATTTCTATTTGAATTAAACTTAGCAGCATTAGTTTATTTAATCCAAATTAATTATCATATATGAAATAATTCATTTCAGTTATAGACGAGTCAACTTTTTCCTCCAAAAGTTTTCAGCTTAGCCCATTAACGACCAAGACCCCGAATTCACAACTTTTTCAAGGCTTTTTTTCAACTAAAAAAAGGTTTGAAAAAATTTGAAAAAGATCATATCCGACGTATTTTGAGCTGTTCTTTCGAATGGTGATACCGATTTTTTGTTAAAATACTCCTGCAAAAAAATATAGCGTGTTTTTCACGAAAAAAAGTTAAAAAATTTGGTAATTTTCAACTTTATGAATTTTTTTCATAAGGAAAATGCAATGACAGTAATTCAAAATACTACAAAAAAGTGCAATAGATGTTAAAATATTACGGAAAATTTTTTTTCATGATTCTAAAATATTTTTATAATTTCTAAATTTTTTATATAATAGTTGAAAATGTCTAAATTTTTTCACTTTTTCGTGAAAAACACGTCATATTTTTATTCAAGAGTGTTTTGGCAAAAAATAAGTCTCACCATTCGAAAGAACAGATCAAATTATGCCGAATAAGATCTTCCGAAATTTTTCAAATCCTTGTTTTTAGTTGTAAAAGAGCCCTCTAAGAAGTTATCTGGAAAATTGCTTATTCAATTTTGAGTTTTTTGGGATTTTGCGAAATATGGCCATTTTGAAGAGCATAAGATATTTTAGAATCATGAAAAAAATTTTCCCGATATATTTGAACATCGATTGCACTTTTTTGCAGTATTTTGAATTACTGTCATTGCATTTTACTTAAGAAAAAAATTCATAAAGTTGAAAATTTCCAATTTTTTAACTTTTTTTCGTAAAAAACACGCCATATTTTTTTGCAGGAGTATTTTAACAAAAAATCGGTGTCACCATTCAAAATAACAGCTCATAATACGTCGGATATGATCTTTTTCAAATTTTTTCAAACCTTTTTTTAGTTGAAAAAAAGTCTTGCAAAAGATGTTGAAAATTCGGGGTCTTGATCGTTAATGGGGTACATATTTATGGAACGACTGCCATAACAAATTCTGAATTCTTTTTTAATCAGCTTTCTCAAAAATACTATCTGTTTGTGAAGATAAGTTTAAAATCCAGCTAATAAAACTATCTGTATAAAAGTATATAACTCCTTGGAAGATCGTGTGCAGTATCGCACCGACCTCCGTTATAAGATAACGTCGTACGCATACGAGCCATAAGAGAATATAACCTGGAAGGGATTAAGACAATGGCGAACCTTGTGTGCATTTCGCAGTGGGTCGACGATCAAGGTGTCGAGGAGATAAGCGGCGACGTGTCGCTGGAGGTGCCGATTCCGCGGCTCGTTGGAATCGGCGGCGGCGGCGGCAGCAGCGGTCCAGCAGTCATTGGCGAGGACGTAGCCGCGGTGACGCCGTCGGTGGCCACCGCGACAATGGCGCCATTCTCAACGGATCTCGACGACGTCTTTATCAGCGTGAAAACGACCCGACATTATCATCATTCCCGACTGCCGGCGATCATCGGCACGTGGTTCCAGTTCGCCAAGGAACAGGTCTGTTCTCTTTAATATATAATATAAGCATCTATAGTCTTTAGCTTTAATTGGCTTTTCTTATCTTTATGGATTTTTGGCCGCTCGGCTTTTTATGCCGCCTAATTCATGGAAATCCTTTCGAACTTTACCGTTTTTCAAGCCTTGATTTTATATACGTTCGAAAAATAATGTAACGCACGAATGTTAAGTAAAAAAATTTTTTTTTCCTTTAAGTTCATAATTTGGTCATAATAATTTATATGCGATATTCGATCTTGAATATATATTTTACGACTGTAGTAAAAGTTATGAAGAATAAAACTGTTACGTTAACCAGTATATCGATTAGCTATAATGGATTTACTGTCACCTGTTGTACTGTTAGAAATCGAAAATACTAAGAATGAAAAAAATGAAAAATCACCAGATGATGAAAGAATAAAATAGAGCGTCGCATGAATATTATTTACGAGGTGCAGCTATATAAAGCAAGATCGCGCTGGCATTCACTTAATCCGCGACGTATCGGCATTACATCGGATCAATTCGTTCGCGTTTCCCCGTAAATTAGCCTTTCCCGTATCTATAAGATACATGATGCCTCTATAAAGGCTCTCGCCTCTATGAGCATGGCACACGTGCGCAGCGCAGCGCAGCGCTGAAAGAAAGGCAGGAAATGATACGTTAAGCAGCAGCACCGATTGGCTTGTACGCCTGTCCCGAGGAAATACGCGAGATTGCCGATTTATTGCTGGCTTGCCGATTCAATTAGTATTATAATATCAGTCGCGAGTAAACGTACATGAATTAATAGCCTATGCTGCGTGGCTTGGCAGTTTCTGTCGACTGGCGCTCCAATCCTATATATATATATTTCTTTACATCATTGAGATTCTCGAAATTGTTATTTCTTAGATATTATTTTTGATTTCCAAGTTTTTTTTATAAATAACATTTCAATTTTATTCAATAATCTCTTTCGTGTCAATTTCTATTTTCATCTTTTGTATTAAAAGTAAAGTTTGCATCGTATAAGTTCACCTTTTTTATATTTCTATATCAAAAATTTAAATAAATTAAAATGGAATATATTCAACGATCATAAATCTTATCATAAGAACTTTTTGGAGATTCTCTGTATACTAAATACAAGATTATCTTCAACGAAAAATTAAATAAAAATATATCCTGCACGTGGCTCTAATGAAGTTGTAAACTCAATTGATAGTACTTTTTGCACCCGCGTTCATCATCAACTGCAACGAACAACCGCATCGAAATTAGCGATCCGCAAAGCGATAACCCCATATTTCTTCCATCGCACCAGCCTCTTCGTCATAGATATATACATATATACATATATATATAGGCATAATCAATAGAATTTATACGGTATACACAGCCAAACGCTGCCACCTCGAGCCTCGCTAGAGTGAAATATCTCATGGTATCCGCCTAAACTATCCACATATACCAACCGCATTTACCTCAATCAGAATAACTCATCCGTACGATCGCAGTGCACAATAAGGCAGTGCACCAACACGACTGTTGGTATATATACTATACCGACCTTTACGACCAATCAGCGCACGCACACACAACACAGCCAATCACCGATACTCGCGCGATTCTTTTCTTGATTTTCAACCGATCTCAGGTCTCTCGTGTACTTTTTTCCACCATGGAGTTCGCGCGCGCGCGCCGCGCAAAAAGCAACGTCTTAATGAAGGCGCGAGGAGGGAAGGTCGGCAAAAATGAGGGAAGCCTCTCGCGAATGCGCACACACACAAACACACACAAACACACACAAACACACACACACACACACACACACATATATATATATAAATATCCTGCGTTCCCACGAAACGCACGCGCTCCGCTCTGCTCATCAGGTGCAGCGCCAACTCGCCGAGGTACGCCGCCGCACACGCGAGTGCACACGTGAGAAAAAGCGCGAGCTTGGGCTGTATATGCGTGTGTATTCGAATGTGTGTGTGTGTGTGTGTGTAAGTGTAAGTGTAAGACAATGGATATGTGGCTTCCACTCTTTCTCTCTTATATACGCTTTTGTATTATGTATAATCGTGATGTATAAGCGCGCGCACACGAGTGTGGCAAAGAAGACAGGAGAGGCAGCGCACACTCGCTTTTCCATTTTTACACCGCACTCGCTCGAACATATGGATCGAAGAGCGTATATATTACATATATATATATATATATCGGCTCGCGCAGCCGTGTAAACAAACGCGAGCCAGTCGCAAATTATCTTATTTTCATACATAGGTTTTTACGGCTGAACTTTTTGTTGGTCAGTGACGTTAGGACGAGTGGTGCGCAGATAATGCTGGATAATTAGATAATCGAGAGCGTGGGAGGGGGTTCTTAGTCACGTGCAGGTGAGTACACATGGCTAGGCGAAGAGAAATTGTTTTTGCGTGCGATGCTCTGCATATATATACACCATATACCAAAGGAGTACATTGTGGTCCGATTGAGCACCGAAAGCTATTAGCTTGATTTGACGTCGGCTGTGTCTGGTTAATTGCTAGGAACGTGAATACTTTGGGCGCATATTACACGTGCATTATACTACTCAATTCATAACGTAAATTATACCCGTAGCTGCTTTTAACTGATTATGTGTATTTGCATTGCATGGAGTCGATGGCAGCTGTTGAAATTAAAATAAATTCATTTCGGCAGGCAGGAGAAGCTGGATTTTCCTCTTAAACTTATATACTCGATTATATAAATTGTTTCGAATGATACGCATTCTATATGTATATCGTATAATGGTTTTAACTGTAAATGCAGATCTCGTTGAAAATCGCAATTTTCGAGCTAACGAGAAAAACAAATACGGTACGGCTCATCTTCTCCCTGTGTGTAAAAAGAAAAAGGCAAAGGGGAAAGAACAGCCTTTGCCTATCCACTAAATCTTCCTCATCCGACATTTCTTCATTTCCTCTCTGTCTTTCTCTGTAGGAAGGCAAGGGAAAAGGAAGGAGAAACGCCAAGTCGTGTTCTGCCTGTGCGTGTGCGGGTCTCTCTCTACTCGGTTCGTCATGTAAGCGCAATCACTGAACCTTGTTTCTTTCTCCTTCTCTTTCTCTCTCTCTCTCTCTCTCTCTCTCTCTCTCTCTCTCTCTCTCGGTTCTTACGGTCTGTGGCTTTTGCTCTCTCTCTCTCTTTCTCTAAAGGAACCTTTTTATTCCGAGCGATTCCTATCAACACGAGCGGTGCGCGCGACTCGCTAATTGCGAGCATTGTAAGCTGATCGTACGGCGTGCGACGAGGGAGGAATAGCAGCTGATAATGAGATGATAAAGGGAAGTGTAGGTACTGGGCGAAGGAGGGAACGTGACGACGGTGCTTCGTTTGTGCAGAGAGAGCGACGAGTGCCTCCCTTTTCTTCGCAGCTCCGATCATTGCAAATGTCGCTATGTATATATATATATATATATAGTTTTATACATATACTACATGTAAATTCTCTAGTATTTCGACAAACCTTTTAGGTTAATTTACCTTTGAGAATCACGCTACTTCGTCCTTTAATTTTGTTTTACGATGCAAACTCCAATTTTGTCTTGAACGGTATAACATTTTTCAGTAAACTGTTACTCTATACCGCAACTAATCAGTGCGGGTTATAATAGTCACCGGCAATTACGCTAATAGGAAGTTTCATCGCAATAACTCAATAATTCGCGTTCCAGCGCAAGAACGAGGGACTGGGGAGAATCCGCGGGGCTGATAAAAAGGGAGCAATCTAGCACTGTTGAGTTCGGAGTTGGAGCTGTACGCTCGTAGGTTATATATATACGCTGCCACACTCGTTAGTCGAAGCTAACGCTTTCCGATGACCTTATAGTCTGAGTCTGCGCTTTTCCCGAGCGTTTCAGTTTTTGTGTGTGCACGCGAGCCAGTCCGCGGAGGTTAATTGCTCGGCTTCAATCTCGGTTTAATGACAAATGTCGTGGGTCGTTTACCCGCCGCCGACTAAAGGTGCACTCGATCTAATAATCTCAAATTTTTCATCTAATTAAGGAATGTTTTTCAAATAATTAAAAACATTCTTTATCGTCGTTAGTATAGAGGAATTATCGACACGTTTATTTTTAACGCTGCACTATCATCAATCCCTAATACCGATGGATAAATATATATATATATGCATTTAAACCTCCAACAATAGGATTGGATATTTTACCTCGGGCTTTGAACTAACAGCTTATATATAATAGCTATACGGTGATGATTCAGTTCAGAATCGATACGCGTTGCCGATATAAATGCACTCGCTATAGCAGGACTCGCCGCGGCGAGGCGTATTATTTCGATGCTGCCTGGTCATCTATCTCTGGCGAAATCGGTATCGCGTTACCGATACTCACGCACCGATTAATGTATCGTGTAATCGCACTTAATTGGCTAATAACTGCTGTACACAAGCTATATACACCGTGACGCTTCAGTTTCTATCTTTTTTTTATTCACTGCATACGAGAAAGTATGCGATATTTTTGCAAAACTCTTCGGCGATTTCTAAAGGCCTTTTCTCGACCCAAAAACCAACGATCTCAAGAAAAAGCAGAGTCTCGTTCTATATAGGTACAAGAAAACAAAGCGGGTGCTTCTCTCTCTCTCTCTCTCCGTTTTCTTCACACCTCCTGCAGTCTGGACCACTTACACTTCTTTCCTCGCGTGCGTGCAACATAGTCGGCGAAAGCTAAGAATTACACCTATACTTTGTATGTATGCACGAGTGCACACACACACACACGAGACGAGAGAGAGAGAGAGAGTTGGAAAAAGTCTACACATAGCCGCGGCTCTCGCCTCCCAGTGCAGTGTATATATATACACATTCGCAACTCTCCTGGACTTTGGGCAGTTCGACTCGTGGGAAGATCTCACGGCTTTACCTTCGACCTCTCTCAGTCTCTCTCTCTCTCTCTCTCTCTCGTTCTCTCGACCTCGCGATTTCTCTCTCTGGCGCGCATTAAGGTGCAAAACGACGCCTCCCCTCCCCCCGTAATGGAATGACGCGGCGCGCGCGCTCCGAAGCGCCGCGGATTTTTGCTCCTTCCTCTCTTCTCGTTGATAATTAAGCGATGCGCGCGAAGAGCTATGTATACACGAAATACGCGAGTGTATATCCTCTCGGTGTGTGTGTGTAGCGCGAGCGAAAATTGAATGCTGGGCTAAGCGAGAAATCGGAGAGAGAAGAAGAAGAAGAAGAAGGGGATGAGATCGAGGCGTAATGAGGGGTTTGCGCGAGGCGAAATTGTGGGGGGAGGTAAGAGAGTCTGCAGCAGCAGCGGCAACGGCGGCAGCAGCAGCAGCAGCAGCGCCTCTTCGCTACCACGGGATCGCTCTTGTGCGGTGCACGGAGAGATTCGATGGAGCTTTGCGCGCCGAGGTGTCGGTCGTTTATCTTTCGGCGCGAGAGCAGCGATTCTTATCCCCCCCGTTCCCCTGTCTTGTGCACTTGCCGTCTCTCTGATGTTCTTTTTTTTCTCCTACCTTTTCGGCGAATCGACTGGTTGGGTTTGTGTATATTATTTATTTGCTCTGGCCGATTTGACGATAGTAATTATTATTTGCCGATGAAGAGAGATGTCTTTACTGTGCTCTTGTTGCTGCTGCACTCGCGCAGTGTCCGCTTCTTGCGATCGATTGTTGTGTATATACCGCAGGAGTGTATAGTTTTCTGTGCCAGTTTGTCTTTCTTTATGACTAAATGGGGTGTTGTACCTTGGTTATTTTAATCCCTGCGATCTATAAATTAATCTCGATGATCGATCCAAATTCCTGTAATGTGTGATTATAACGAGCTTGAAATGCCAATGATAAAAGCCTAGAGGTGGTTCGATCAGAGCTATTTTAAGTATATAATTATATGTACAGCTCTTGATCAAATTATCTATCGACACTAAATTGACGTACTTTTTCATTGATTGTGCATGAGAATTATTAAACTGGTCAGCAGTCATTCGCATATAATTATATGTCTCGTAATGACTGTTTTACGTTTGAGTAAGCGCAGTAGCTACTGTCACTAATTTATGTTAATGTCAATTGCACCACGCTTTTCGATTTTGCTGCAAATATACTAGACTCAACGATGTCCCACGAATTACGCGTCAGCAAAGAACAAAAAAAAAAAAAGGGAACCTCAAAGTTTTCTCTCGACCCAATGAGGCGCCGTAGAATTGTCGCTCGCTAAACTTTTCCCGAAATTCACGATCGGCGAGGTGAATTAATACCTCGGACCCCTCGGAAGATCTAATTCGAAAGTTCCAACATATATGTATATAGACGCAGGCACTCACTCATACGAATGCGATTCAAATTGAACTCCCTGGTTCGACGCAAATCGCTCGGAACGCCCTCGCGCAGCCTATTATATATCTCCCACTCCCTTCTTCTTCTTCCTCTTCTTCTGCCTCCTTTTATTTTCCACGTGTGAGCGCCACTATTCCCTATTGTATACGAAAAAAGAACTCGGGGCTTGCAAGAGAATAGAGGAAGACTATACGGAGAAATACGAAAGTCATGTTCGAAATCGCTCGAGAGACGAGATGTACCGTCTGCTACAGCCGGTAGTTTCCATCCGAGGGAAAAATTAGATTTCTCTCTTTTACACGCGCGTGTGTCTGGGTTACTTCTCCAGAGTCACTCGTTAAGATTGCTCGAACCTTCATTAATAGGTCGAGCGAATTCGATATAGGAAAAGAAGTTGCTGTTGCAGGAAAAAAACGGCCGCGAGGAAGATTATATCGAATATATCGTTGTTTGAAGGAGTGACTCGGATACGCTGGGCTTGTTACGCTGAGAAAAAGGATTCCATTGTATTCGAGAATATTCATTAACTGCTAATTAATGTGGGGATTTTTTTTTTCAGTATTACGCTTTAGCCACATGATATATTTTATACTCTCATACGAGTAAAAGTTGTATTATTCCTGTGCTCCTGGAAGCGTTACAAAAAAGTAATACCGTATTATAATAAGTTGTGATATTTTATTGATTCCATGCATTAAAAAAGTGGATAACTAATATGAAGCAATGTCTTATAGGATGACCCGTGAATAGATAAAACTGCGGTGTAGCGAAAAAATATATCCTCTAGTCCAGTCTCGTATATAACCGAGACTCTCGTCCTCAAAAGCGGGCTGCACATCAGGCGTTGGCCCATTATCCGAAGTGACTATCGGCTTCCTCTCTCCTCTCTCGTTCTATATATACACAATGTGTATCTCCTGCGGATGCGCACTGGGCCACTGGCAATTTTCACGGGGCCCCTCTCGGCTCTCGCTCTCTACTCGGGCTCCGCCGCGATAATTGGTCAATTACCATCGCTTTATTTTGATCCCTTTTTTCCTTCCACGGAGAGAGAAAGAGAGAGAGAGAGAGAGAGAGAGAGCGAGGGAGAGATGCAACCCCTCTTTTTTAAGGACAAAAGGCCCTCACCTTCCTTCTCTCGCTCAGCTCCGTTTTTGAAGAACCAGCTCTTGTATATATAGCGCGTTGGACCCGTGCGGTGTGTTCGACGAAGCAGCACGAAAGACGCGTTCGACGTCTCTCGCGTGTGCGTAAGAATCGAGCCTCGCCAGACGGGCTTAGGGTTTTAAAGCGAAACTCGACTCTTCTGATTTGTAAACAAGTTTGTTTGAATGGTATCCATTAACGTGAAGTGTGTAAAAGTCATTTGGAATTGGTCGTGGCTGCTCCGCTGATACATATATATGTGCAGGGATGTACGTGTAGAAACGCATATATATAGTATTGCGATGTTGTGTAAATAATTCTTGTAATAAATGCTGTATTTACGAAAATGTGCGCGCGAACATGGAAATGTTTTAACCAATGGTTGGGTCGGATTTATTTTCTCGCTAACAATCGGATTGACGCAAAATTTGTTTGTTTTACCTTGAGCGATTGAAAGGTGAAATCGATTATTGAAATATTTGTCTTGATTAATCAAAATTAATCATTTACAATAATATTCAAACTTCCGTGTGACATTGAAAACCGAATTCCAGTTATCGACAATGTAATAATATATGTAATAATAATTTTACCTTACCATCTTAAAAATAAACGTTTTACGTATAGTAACATTTTAAATGTAAAACACGATAATAATTTTTTTTTTATATTATTTATTTTGTACTATTTATGCTCCTATACTCGGTGTTACTAAGCAACGAAGGTCTAGGGTGCGTCTGTACTCGGTCTGTACACAAAGCACCTGTAATATTTTACAGAGGCGTTCGTATCAATCGGTCGAAGCTTGGGCACAAAACCGCGAGTCCTCCGAAATACAAGCCCATCGCTCTACCGACTGATTCACCGATAGGCTTTGACACGACTAGAATGAATAACAAATAAACTCTTCCGTCAGTAAATAAATTTTTTAATTATCTACAAATCACAGAATATTTTATACTTGGAAAACTGAAAAAAAATGTATATTAGAGTTTAATTTTTCTACTAATTTCAAGGCTTTAAAGAAAACAATGTTCCATCTGTACTCATTTCGGTTGATTAAAGCGCCACTGAGAACGCAGAATTTGAAATATGAGACATAATAATAGTTTAAATATTACAATGTGCAAATGTTTATAAAATGTGTCTGATAGCCGTTTCTTTATAAATTTAAATGATTAAATTTTATATAATTATAATTAAACTTGAATTTTAAGTTAATACTACTGATAATAATACTTTGATTAAAATAAGCTCATCTTAAAGAAATCATTATCTATAAATATTGTATCATTAAGACATTTAAAATAGTCCAGCTAATTCTTTCCACTAAATAATGAATTTCAATCATAGATATAAATTAATTTCCATACTTAACCAACATTAAAATAAGATCGAAGATATTTGCAGAAGTAGTTAGTTCAATATTGTAATTGAACTTGCGTTGGATATTTATAGATATAATAAAACTAGATATAAACTTAAAAAGAAATCGATAATTTTAATAACTAATTATCAGAATCTCGTAAATTCATGCAGTTCATAGAATAACTAAACGATCAGATCAATTGCCAAAAATAATGAATCTGTACAAGTGATGCGATAAAGCAGGAAAGCCAAAGTCTGTCGAATAATCCCAATTATCAACTTGACAATGCAAACAACAAGTGCGAGCACACATTTTTCGTGCAATTTAAATATCGCTCGGGTCGCTGCCTCCCACTCGAGAAAGTGCAAAACCACACAAAGTGGCCATAATTAACGACGTTAATTGCACGAGGGCCGTTCGAAGCGCACGCTTATATGACGTCACACTGGACTGCGAGGCGCGCGCGGACACCGCAAGCACTGATCTCCGCTGTTCTGTCTCTGAGTGTGTGTGTGTGTGCAGTCTCTATTTTTTTTTGCACTACAGCAAGCGAACGTCTCGTTAGCGCTTCATCGGTCTCGCTTACTTTCCGCGAATGCTCGCGTATTATATACACACTGAGGCCTCGTGTGCATATTCCACTGTCTCGCTTTACTTCGTCAGTCCTCTTATATACGTACTGGCCGCACGCTTATTTCCGTCTCTAATATCTCCGACTGTCTCGCTCCTTATTATATACCTTTTAGAGCTGCGCAAGTTTGTTTCTTTTTATATCGTATCAAATTCCTATTCTCTTTCTGTATGTGTATATATGTGTATATACATGTGTGTGTATGTGTGTGACTTTTTTTTGTTTACGACTTATTTATAATCGGTGCTACATTTCTTCGCCGTTAACATTCTTATTTCTTTCTCGGATTTCTTTTACGCTCGTCGTCCTGGCGCATTGCTTCGCTGATTGGATCGTGTTTCGGTCTCTTGTTTGCCCATCTTAAAATTTCCGGCAAGTTTACAATTTTTATAAGTCACAAATTATCGATACATTTAATCGCAAACACACAGATCAATTTTGTGTATATATATATACATATTTAGTAAGATGCACGAATGCAATCAGTAATACAATTATCATACAATTTGTTCAAGAAACAGCTGAAATCAATTGGACTCGTTTAATCGTGCTCGATCCTTAAAAAAAGGAGACACGAGGACTTACTCGCCAGATAAACGCGAATAATCATATGTAAATTAATCCTATTCCTCTGTGTCGCGCCGCGCTCCGTCTTCATTCGCGTAACTCGACTCGACTTAATGCGCCTCGCAGGGCCCTTCAAGATTCTCTCTGATGTCTCACAGGCAGCAGCAGCAGCTCGTTACATCTCTGTCGCCTTAGTCCACGCGCCTCTAACTACCCACGTTTTTCTGCTTTCTTTTTTTTACCGAGGGCCCAGCTTCTATCGCTATATTTTCGAGGGAAGCTTACTTCCTTTGAAGTCGCGAAAAAAAAAGACGAAAATCACGTCGCGAATACAGAATGTGTCTCGGCGCTTAGAAGGAAATGAATATTCTTTTTGCAAGCAGGTTGTGGGAGCTTCCGTAGCGGTATGAAATTAAAAATGTTTCTCGCTTAGGTGCAGGGCAAACTCGCGAGCCACCAACTTTGTTGATAGTGTTTCTCAAGTAATGCTTTCTCCCCGTGATTTTCTTTCTTTAATTAATTTTTTGCAAGCGTACCGTTGACAAAATATTTATAGAGCATTTTTTTATCGTAGAATTATATAGACAAACGAATGATACCTTACAAGTTTATGTAATATAAGGCCTCAGATTTATAAAGAAAAATGATAAATTTCGTAACTCCAAACGGCTATAGTCGTCAGTGCACGTAGGTCCTGCCGTAGTAGGATTGCAACTGTCGATTCTCGCTCCTTGGCAGCAGTTCTCCTTCCTCTTTTACACACACCTCGAACACTCGTTTCTATATATATACACATCTTCAGATTCCCGCGCTTGCAATTCCGCTATTGCAGCGGATAAGACTTTCCGCAGCTGGTCGTCGTCGAAAGGACATATATGTTTCAGGCTTTACTTTATCGCGCTAATTTCGTTCGACGATTTAATTCGAGGATTTCTCTCGGTGTACAACGTAGGTGTGTGCAGTGGACGGTGCACCTGCCTGCACGCAAAAAGAGAGAGAGAGCGAGAGAGAGAGGGAAAAAATGTGAATTACTCGGGGTATATATACGGCGGTGGTACACTTGGTGTCCCTCTTTCTCATGTGCACTGCAACGACGCGTGCGTGCGGCGTGAATAATTGCCGAGACGACGAGGATCGACGGCCGAAGTCCGTTGCTCCTGCTGCACACGCTCTTTTTCGCTTTTTGTCGCCAAAGTGTTTACGGTATAGGATCGTGCGGTGGGTGCGGCGTTAGTTTTTACTAAAATTTTTTATCCACCGAAGTTTTGCATTAGAAATAGGAATTTTCATGGGCTGTTTACACTTAAGCTTTTGGACCAATAAATCAAGATGAATACACTTATAAAGTATAATTTTGGATTGATTGCTTAAGTTTTTTATAGTTTAGGGTAATCATAAAATGAAACATTAGTTCTTCTTTTGATTAATGTTTTTTTTTTCATACCAAATAGATCTCTAAAATATTCTTAAATATAAATGAACCCTTACAAAAAATCGACGATACGATTTATGATGATCATCATAGCATTTAAAACACACATAACAAATAAACGATTAATTTGACTGTACCCGGTACGGATTAGCGTAGAATTAGTAGATCAGAGAAGATGATTTTCACCGGCTTTCCTCCCTCCCACAATAGCTGCGTCGTTTTTTTTCACATATCTCTCGTTTAAAACGGATCTGATAAATGAGTCGTCATAGCATGTAGGCACAAGGGTAATATAAATTTCTTTGTACGACGAAGCTTCTTAACAGGCAGCGTCTAAAAATAACATCCATAATGGGCTTTGCTATGCTAACCGATTCCCATATGGTGAGCGCTTTAATGACACAAAGGACTTAATTGTACAGACTCTGCTCCATATATCAGTGCAGCGATAAATCTTGCACGAAAACGAACTGTTTATTCGTCGTTTATATCAATTTAATCACAAAAGGATTTCTGGAGCACAATAAACTTATGCTTTCTCTGTCTTCTTTTGTTGCAGACGTGGTTTTTCACGGACAGGGATGACCCGTTCTATCAAAACCAAACAAGTGAGTATTGCACAATTTGTTAACTAGCCGCACATTTAAAACTTGTACAATTAAAAAATCTTTATACTTGGATGTAGAGATAAAATTATCTATGAGCGATCCGATGTGCGCTTTGTTTTTCATTCGAGAATTTACTAGTTTGAAAAAATCCGTTAAACACAATTAACCGTAGAAAAGCATGCTGATAAAACATTGCTTAGGAATATATATAGACTCTGGACGCTCCTCGGAATACGCGATTTCTCTTCCGATAGAAACTCGAGAGAATGCAACTCGACACTCGAAACAGCCGCATCGATTAAATCGCGCAACGCGAAAATCCGGTCAAAGGTGCAAGAGAGACGCGCGCATGCATAAAAAATTATAAAGGGAAAATCGCGGCAAGTGCGCATCTCTCGGCTCGACGCAAGCCACGAGGCTCGTGCGAAAGATGACACACTGACATGCATCTTTAAAGCCAGGCGCGGCAAGAATCCGCGGAAGAGAATCGAGCGTATAAAGAAGAGAGAGAGGAAGGTTGTATACATACACAAGCGTTGAAGCGGCGATCGGGAGGAGGAAGATGCTGGAGCGCGGGTTCGAAAGGAGGAAAGAGGCAGGAAGGCTGCAGCACGCGAGCCTCGCGGGCTTCGTCCGACATTTGACCTGAACACGCGCTCACTGCTCGCACACCACCACGAGAAAGGCAGATAGATAGAGAGAGAGAGAGAGAGAGAGAGAGAGAGAGAGAGAGAGAGAGATACCCGCTGCTGCACCTTCTTCCCCTCTTTATGTTTCTTCCGCTAGCTGTCTGATGCTCGCGCCTCTCTCTCTTTCTCTCTCTCTCTCTCGCTCTCTCGCTCTCTCTCTCTCTCATCACGTGTAATATCCTCGTCTTATATTATCCACTACTCGCGGCCGTGGGTCAAAAACTCGCGTATATGTACGTTGTAATACGTGCCCTCAGCTCGGGACTGTTTATTGGACGTTTTGCTTAGGGAGACGAGGATTACCTTTGACTGAGAGTCGTGCATAATGTTACGTATTATAATGTAGTTCGTGGTGTCCGACGCCTTTCGAAGCCACTGGACCATTATAGAGTAGGCTGGAGATTAATGGAGTGCGCGCGAGCATTGCCTCATCTTGCGCGCGCGTCTTCTTTTTATTTAGATATTTTACTTTCATTTTGTGGTTCGTACTAAAGTACATAAAATGTCTAAATTTTTCGGTCTTCGTTGTACCAATTTTTCTCATTGTCATGTAGAAAATATTCTTTGACCCAGTCATAATCATTTGAGTCATTCGTTAATCCAATTAACTAGAATTGAATCACGCGAACCACATAAAATTCATGAACTTTGGGGTCGCTCAACTCCAACTCCTCCAAAGACAATTTTCGCTGCAACAGCCTTGGACATGAAAAATTCATCTTATAATACCTATTTTCGTCCGTCTTCTTCGTTCGTGTCTCACACCTATACAGTTTATAATGAGCTTGACAGTCTGGACCGTGGCAGGTCGCTGTGCGAATTAATTCATTAAGCGCGGACAGGCGAACAGAACAATAGATGCAAGAGAAAGAAGGGGGAGTAGACGGGGGTGATTCAAAGCAGCCAAGGCGACAAGGCTATTAACCCCTTGTGTAATTAATTGGCCTCCGTGGACGTTCCGTAATTTCGTGCATCCCATGGCGTTGAAAGTTGTTAATGAGGCGCTAGACGTGTCTGCTAAAATCTAAAATGTCAAAATCATATTTAATATATTAGCTCCGCATCGCACGAGATTTCAGCTCGATTTGATACGGACGGTTTTCTGTACTCATGCTAATTCGATGAATCAATTATTACAATTTCATTGGACATATCGGATTATGCTTGCACAAAAAATTGTGATCTTAGAAAGTGTTCGATCGAGTGAAACAGCAAAAGTTCCGAATGAAAAAACAAAGCGATAGGGCGTATAAAAACTGCTTGGCAAAAGGTTTTGATTTATATCTTATGAATAATCTGATCATTTATCTGCTCGACCGCGGTGGAAGATTGTAAGTCACATTTGTTGTCCACAGACGGCCACATGATCAACACCAAGTGCTCGTCGTCGCACAACAGGCGAGCCCTCTGCTGCAAGATGTCCGTGGAGTTCGACAGGTTTCTGGAGAGCGGCAGAAAGTGAGTAATGCATGAATTCCATCTCTTTCTCTTTGCCTCGGATGTATATATATATATATATGTATGTGTGTGTG
>UELU01111024.1:0-16668 GCA_900490025.1 Megastigmus dorsalis
GACCTAATAGTCCTAGATGAAATAGTCTTCACGGCACCTTGCAAATGTGATTCTAGTAAACAACATGAAAGGATGTTTCCACACTACAGAGAAACATGTGCAGTTGGACTCACATGTCCAGCAAGGCTTAACAAAATGGAAAGAATTATTTTTGCAAGAGATAAGAACACTACAACACACAAATTTACAACAGCAAGAGCCATGCTTACAAGATATTGGAGATAGAAGAACAAATGAGGGATTAATTTCTATCTTGCTTGATCTAATAACACTAGCTATTAGAAACAAGTGGGATGGAAATGCAATATAAACCAAAGTTGGTTATTAGTTTTTTAGTTTTATTTTAGTTATAATTTTGTAAACCGGACTGGCGAACAGGAAGAAATTCCTCTGCTGGGTTACTTTTGTAATGTACTTATACTATTATTACTTTGTAATTTTATGTACTGTTCTCTGGTTAAATAAATAAATAAATAAAATCTCACATTTAGCCATATCGGATGAAAGATAATTAGTACTATATTTTGTCTCATATTTTACATTATTGTATAGGGAATTAGTGCATTTGGTCTCGCTATTATTTCATACATCTGCTTTGTGTTTTTCTGCACATTTCAGACACGTGGTAGTATTTTTACATTTCACTGTACTGTGACTATAAGTCTACCACACTTGTAGCATGCTAATATTTATTAAATAATAGGCCTTGTAGCTTTGATAGCCTAGGACAACTCTATTGTTATTTTCTCTCATATATATATATATAAAAATAGTCAAGTTCTGTTATTTCTAGGACGATTTTTAGTATGTATTGTTACTTTCTGGGATAAATGCGAGGATAAATGCGTCTTTCTGGGAGATCCTAGAAAAAAAAATAGATGGATTGTCATTTTCTAGGATATTCTGGTACGTAACACAATATTTCTTTAGTATCATTTTCGTGTCTTAATACATAATAGCGACCGGAAATAGAAGCTGCCGCCGCAGGCGAACATCATTGGGGTCGAGGGTTGTGGGATTTTAGTTTATTATATAATTGACACAACTTTCATTTCGCAAAGACCCAGCCGTTGAGAACAATCTTTTAAGAACCCCAGAATCACGCACATACACACACACACACACACATACGTGTATATATATATATATATATATATATCAGCGGGGACTTCCATTATAATAGTGTTAAGATTAGTTCTCTGATTAGTATACGAGTGCAATGTATTAACTTTACTATCAAAATCTTTAAAATTTCTTCGATAAGCGATAAAAATCAGGTTTATCGCTGTCATACTTAGAATTTCCTCTTCATTTTGAGAGGTTATGTCTTTAAGCACGTGTTCAGGACAGATCACTAAGTTTTCACTAATGTACTTTGTATTTTCTAACTTTTTAAAATGATTTTGATGATAAACATTATCACAAGTTAAACAATTTACTGTCGTTGCCACCATTTTGGGGCACTATTTTTTAGAGAGCTTGTCGGGAAGTCGATTCTATTAGTACTATTAGATGCATGGTCTAGAATTGATTTAAACTAGATTCTGTATTTTGTAACTGTATATTAATTTATCCAACTATTAAATTCTTAACATTTACTTTCAAAATAAATTGATCGTACCGCCTTAGTGCACGATCTAAATTTGAGTAACAACTAAAAAATAGATGTTTAGAATTTAATTTTTATTTCATGCATTAACTTCAATTATTATTATTCTGACATATAAGTACGCGATCAAAAGTTATTTTAAATCACTATAATTTTATTATTTATATTTTAAATAAAACGATCACACTACTGTTGTGCGTGATCTAAAATTATTTAAATTTTTCTTTTGTTAATTTTATGCATATTTAAAGCAAAGCGATCGCACTACCTGAGCGCGCGATCTCGAATTATTTCAAATTATACTTTAATTATTATGTCTATATTAAAATATGAAAAAGTATCGCCGCCGCCGCTGTCGTTTCAATAACTGCCTGTTGCTATGGTAACCCCCTGTTTCTATGGCAACCACTTATTGCTATGGTAACCTCTGTTTCTATGGCAACCAACTGTTGCTATGCGAACTACCTGTTCCCGGAAAAACGAGACATGTCCATGATCCCGAAAACCAACACAAGACTAAAATGCAAACCAGCTCCTTTGCCATGACAACCAGCCCATTGCTATGTTGCCACCCCACCCGTGAGTGCACATGTACAAAATGAACTTTAGATAGTATTAATAGAAATGTTAACGGTAAAAGAGGCATCAAAACACTAAGGTTTTGATGAAATGACTATAACTAATTTTGAAAATTTGCATTTAATAAGTGGTATAATAATTAAGTTTAAATTAAATATTTCAATAGTATTATATTTCTTTATTATATCATTTGATTTACATTCAATTTACATCTTATATTCTAATTTTCTTGTAAAAACGATAGAGTCTTTTTAATAATTTTACACCTTTTTTATTTTCACACTTTTCTTCTTTCTTCATTCTTATTTTCTTCTTCAATAGTATTATAAGAAATTAATACTATACTTATTTATAGGACTGGAGGTTATATGAAAAATGATTGTATCTGTATAAATAAGACTAATAATGAGTATTTCAATTTTTTATCATATTTGGAATAGCAAATTGATATGAATGTATCTAATTGTGATGACCTTATTAAGACAAAAAGGGGACCAAAAGTTTCGGTTATGTGAACCATTTTAGAAAACGGTATTAACATAAAAACATTTCTAAGCTTTATTGTTTACTCATTAAAAATATTACTTATGTCGACTGTACTCTACTATAAACTGACAAAAAAAAAACAATATTTAATAAACAATAAACTAACACAGATCTTTCTATCGGTCTTACAGTCTAATCAATATTGTTTTTTTTTTTAGATCATCATATACTTTACCTTCATATTCAAACTCCTGACAACATAAGAATTATAAATTCCATAAGTATTCCATTAAATAAACTTTTAAATGGAAATAAATGTACTACTAGAAAAAATTTCAAAAAATAAATTTTTATGTGAAGAAAAAATTCTTTTACTCATGATTTTTTAGGTAAACGGGGATCGACGTGCATTGCGCGCCGGAGGATACGGCCCCCTTAATCTATATTAAAAATAAATCAACCATACTAATAAATGCACTGTCTAGAATTACTTTTAGAAATACACTTTGTCGGTTCTAAAATGTCTCATTTTAGTTTTTTTAGTATTAGCATTAAGTGTAAAGCTATCGCACTACCAACGTGCGCGATCTAGAATCAATTTTAATACATCTTAGTTGTAATATGCTAGCAAAAATGAACGATCTAAAATTGTTAAAAATATACATTATATATTATTCAATTCAAACATTAAAATTCTACTCTAATTGTGTGACAATGTATAATTAAATAAAACGTATTAATCTTTTTTAAAACTTACTTTTGCTCATTCGGTACATGTCCCTAAAACAGGATTTGATACAAACTTTTTTCATTAGGGAATCGCGGTATAAAATTCATTTAATTGATATAAGTTGCTTTCATGATTCTCTGCTTGCCCCGTCGTCTGAGTCCATAATGCTTCTTGGTTGATTGCATGGTGATGATAGGCAGAAAGAGCTTTTAGAATTTTTGCTGCCCTACTTGTACTCTGGAGACCTGACTCTCCTTTATAATCTAAGGATGGCGGAGTGGGGATAGTATCCTCTTCCTTATACCTCCCTAAATATTAATTGAATAAAAACAAGATCTTTAATATATGATTTTGTTATTTAAACAAACTATCAATTTACTACAATTAACGACTTAACTTAAAGCACTCATATTGCTTTTAGTAGTTTAAAAATTATATTTTAAAAATTAAAACATTACATTTTATTTCTTGTTTTTATTCTAATATACAATGAAATTATACATAAAACCTAAATTAATAACGCAGACATAAAAATATACCATTTGTGTGCTATGTAACTGTTATTATTACACAGTTTAATTGTTAAATTATTGTTTTTAAATTATTCGTAACTACAAGTAAATTATTAAAACTATTACAAAAATAATAATACGAATTTGGCCAATACTTTAAATGCTATATTTAAGGTAATAATAAAATATCTTGTGTAACTTGTAAAAACCTTATTAGACTATTTAATTACACAAAATAATTTAGAACCGATTTTGTAAAATATCATAACAAAGCTCCTTATAAACAAAGAAAAGAATAATTGTTACGCTAGATAAAAGGAAGCTAAAGAGAAATGCTAACCTAAAAAGGGAACCCAAGAAGTACAGCCGCCGTATCAGCTCCCGCAGCAACTCGCGCCATGCAGCTCCCCAAGGAGATGATCCTCGACGACGTATGAGACAGCACTTCTAAATAAAAACTTCATTAAAAATTAAAACTACATAAAAAAAAGAAATGGATAAAGAATAAAAACCACAGTAAAAATAAATACCACATAAAAAATGAAAACTCCACAAAAATGAAATCATCATTAACATCAAAACTCCATAAAGAATAAAAATCACATAAAAAAGAAACCATGTAGAAGGAAAACCGCCTAAAAAGGAAATCCCCATAAAACTCAAAACTCAAAAGAATGATAACCACGTTATACGGACGTTCAATCAAGGTGATCTGAATGATTTAGTCAGAGACCTTGCGCTGCCAAAAGATGGAGCAGAATTGCTAGCTTCAAAACTAAGAGAAAGAAATATGCTCTCCAAAGGAACGAAAGTTTCATTTTATCGTAATAGAGATGAGCCTTTCCGAAAATACTGTAGTGAAGAAGGAGACTTGGTTTATTGTAATGATGTTTATAGTCTCATGAATGAGTTAAAAGAGAATATATATGAACCCAATGATTGGAGCCTATTCATAGATTCCTCTAAACGAAGCCTCAAAGCAGTGTTATTACATAATACAAATGTTTATGCTCCTGTACCCGTAGCCCATTCGGTAACGCTTAAGGAAAAATATGAAAATATTGAGATAGTTTTGAATAAGATTAGATGCACAGAACACAATTAGCAGATTTGCGGGGATCTTAGGATACTCACACTAATTCTGGGTCAACAATCTGGTTTCACGAAGTTTCCATGCTTTCTGTGCCTGTGGGACAGTCGAGATCGCAGTAGTCTTTATACTAAAAAAGATTGGCCAGCTCGAGTAACAATGCTAACTGGATCTATGAACATCATAAATAAACCCTTGGTTGAGCCTTCAAAGATTCTCCTTCCTCCTTTGCACATAAAACTTGGTTTAATGAAACAATATGTAAAAGCTTTGGATAAAGAAGGACAATGTTTCACTTACTTGGTTAAACAATTTTCAGCTTTATCTAGTGCAAAATTGAAAGAAAGTATCTTTGATGGACCTCAAATTCGTAAGTTATTAAGAGATGAATCATTCGGTAACACAATGTCCGAGAAGGAACGAGCTGCATGGCTGAGCTTTAAAAGCGTAGTTGAAAATTTTTTGGGTAATCACAAGAGTGGAAACTATAGGGAAATGGTAGTCGAAATGCTCAAAATCTATGAGAAATTTTGATGTTTGATGAGTTACAAGTTGCATTTGCTCGATTCGCACCTTGATAACTTCCCACAAAATCTTGGGGATTACAGCGAAGAACAAGGAGAACGCTTTCATCAAGATATGAAGGAAATGGAAAGACGTTATGAGGGTAGGTGGAATGCATATATGAGGGATAAAAGAGTAAGGAAGAGCAGATTGTCTTAGGTTATGAAGCTATCGGGTTATGGGATAATCGGATTTTATTGGGTAATGGGGTTATTGAGGTAAGGTCCTGAGGTATCTAAGGGTCGTGGGATTGAGTGGTTATGGGATTTTAGAGATAGTTTTACAGATAAAGCAATGTATTTGATGGTTTTGGTGGATTTTGAGGTATTTCTTGGGGTTAGAAAAAAATTCTGACGTGTAGGGGTTAATGGGGTTGCGGATTTGTTTTCAGCGGGAAAAAAATACATGGAATTCATGGCGAGTTTTAACGAAATTATATAGTTTACTGCACGAATCACCTGGATTATACGATACATTTTCTAAATTTGACCTTCTTCTGACCTTGATCCTTACGCGACCGGGTCAAATGGACTACGCAGTCGGATTCAGCGACCCCAAAAACATTAAATTCACGTGGTCTGGTCTACCGAGCAGGAAACTTTTTTTTGTGGGCCTGTGTTATTTATTTACTAAGCATAGTCAAAAAGTATAATACATTAGGATGAGCAGAGATCATCACTGAGCAAGCCGCTTGACTGAACTAACTACTTACTAGCTACAGCAAATATGCTTGGCGCTCGCAGCGCTCTCTCACCTACACAAACACATGCACACCTGCATTGCTACACTCAAGATAGTCACATTTCCTCGTATATTCTAACACACCTCCTTAAATTGACAATCTTGAGTCTCGTATAGATTTTGATTCATTTTAGCATCATTATCTTTTACATTTCTTTTTCATACTCTCAAATCATAATATCTGTTAATAAACTATTAATTAAACAATATTCTAATAACTTCTAAATCTTTCGAACTTAATTCTACCTAAAGCTTTCGTGAATATGTCTGCTAAATTTTCTTCAGCACAAAAAGTTTGTCTAATAGTATTTTGTGATTTACGGTATCGAACGCTTTTGCTAAATCTAAAAATGTAATGGCAATTGGTTTACTGTGATCTAGATTTTCATAAATAATTTTAGATATAAAGCTTAATGCGTCTTTTGTTCCAATATTTTTGATAAATCCGAATTGTTTATTGCTTAATATTTTGCATTTATTTATGAAAGTGGCTATTCTATTGTGAATGATTTTATCAAATATTTTGGCTATGTTTGAAATAAGAGATATGGGTCTGTAATTTCCCATGTCACTTTTTTTCCTGCTTTGTATATTGGTACGACTTCTGCTGTTTTTAATTTGTCAGGCCAAGTTGCTGTTTTATTATCAAGATTGAAGATATGTGCTAGTGTCCTAGCTGTAAGTGGTGAAATTGTTTTTAAGACTTTATCTTTTATTTTATCTATTCCTCCATTTTTTAATTTAAGTTCATCAATGATTTTTGTGATCTCAAATTCCTTGGTTAGTTTGATGAATATAGTTTTCGAATTGTTTTTAGGTAAATTTATTTCTTTATTTTGTGGTGTTGAAATTCTATTAGTTAGTGTTTCTCCTAATTTGCAAAAATATTTATTCATTTCATTAGCTATTTCTTTTTTATATTCACTTTTTTATATGCACTTGTAATCCAGTCTTTCCTAGGTATATTTTTTTAATTTGTTGGCTTTATTTTTGTATACTTCGAATTTTCAATACATGTTTGTATATCTGATATAATTATGTTTTTTGCTACATTGGCATCTTTTATATTTTTAGATTTTGTCTAATCAATGCGTTTGGTAGTTTCGTGTATTTATTTATTGTAGTTGTAGTAACAAATATTTTCATCAGTTTTATTTGTACTTAATTTTGTATTTTTTAATTCTAAAAATAGAGGATAATGATCCGTTATTGACACCATTAGTGTAAGTGATTTTGTAGGTATGTTGCTAGATTTGATGAAAATATTGTCAATACAAGTTCCTTTTTCTGTAGTTTTATTTGACGGTCTAGTGGTATTTGTAAAACCTGGGAGAAATCCTTTTTCTAGTAGGTTGTTCATAAAATCCATACTTATATTGTTATATTCTTGTATATTTATATTAAAATCTCCAATTATGATGTGATTTGTGACCTTTCTTTTTTGTTGTAAATAGTTTTTTAGATCCAAATTAAATTCAGTACAGTTAAGGTCATGTGACCTATATAAAAATGTTATTTCAAGATAATTATTATTATTTAAAGTTATTCTAGTGTTTAAGAGTTGCATTCAAATATTTCAAGATTCTCATCGCATACTTATAGTGAGTTTCATTATAGCTACTTTGAAACCTACTTAGGTAATTTATACTATAACTTATATCTAATCTTGTACCAGTACTTACATAAAGAAGTGCTCCGATTAAATTTCTGTACTTAATATCAGTTGAGACTGATTGTGCTGACTCTAAGTTCAAATTTTGTTCTATAGGTGTATGATGTAACTTGCTATTTTCGATATTATATTGTTTTGCTAACAATTTAATATACTTGCTTTGATCTAAAGTTATGTTACCCTCATTATAATCATAATGAATGTTGATTCCAAGATACGTTTTAATTCTACCTAAATCTTTCATAGCAAATCTTTCCTGTAACTTTTTCTTAATTTCATTAATTCTATCTTTGTTCTTACTACAAATTAATAAATGATCTACAAAAAGAATCAAGTAAACTGTTTCGTCATTCTCATGTAAAACGTATAAACAATAGTCATTGCGACTTTTAACAGACTTTAACTTTCCTACATAATTATCAAAACATTTGTACCAAGCTCTCGGGCTTTCGCTAAGTCCATACAGTGCTTTTATCAATTTATAAACTTTTCCAGAATTATCAACATAACATCAGGCTGTTTTACATACACAAAAATTTCGCGGTACATTTTTATTACAATCGTTTAGGGATTCTACTTTCACAAAAAATGTTTCATTTCTTCTATCTTCGTTTCCTCCACTATACCTTACGTCGTACTGATCAGATCCACTGTAGTTTAATTACCAACCTCTACCGTGGCCTCTTTGTTCCTAGCCTCGGCCTCTGCTAGTGTTGTAGCCACTTGTACCATAATCAAAACCTCTTGATTGTTGATTGAAATTTCCTCTTCGATGACTCTGGTAAGCACCTTCTCTCCACGATGCTCGACTGTTTGCACCTCCTCTCACTTGATTTGGGCAATATTTTATTATGTGTCCTTTCTTATGACAATTAAAACATTCAACTTCTTTCGTGTCAACTTTGAATGTACTTGAGTTTCTTTTACTATTATTAGTCCGATTTTTCTTCTCAAACATTTCAATTTTATTTTTAATAAAATTACAAATTTTATCTTCATTTTTTACTAAGTCGATAATATCACCTAAATATCTCATAGAATCTGGTAATGTTTTTAACATGTAATCAAGCTTTTCACGTTCAGTAACAGTAGCACCTGCATTTTTCAATTCCTTAATTAACTTTTCGAATTCAGAGAAAAATGTACTTGAGTTTCCAAAGTCTTTAAGTTTTATTCTATCTAATCTATTTCTAATGCAAATCTGCAAGGCTGTTGACTCTTTGAGATACATTTTATCAAACTTCTGTATAATCTCAAATGCTGTAGTCTGCTCACTTTATATTTTTATCATCCCATTCCTCCTTATCAGTATTCAATTTATTACGCAGTGTCATCACACTTCTTCCATTTCAAGTATAACAACATTCCTTTTTCCATAAATTATAATCTCAACCATCAAAAATGGGAACTTTAGATTCGTCGTCTATAGTCATTTTGAATAATTACAATTTTCAATGCAAAATTGTTCGTATAAGCAGAAAATATAGAAACACTCTTACGCATAGAAGGCCAGAGCGGCTGATTTCGTGAAGCCATTTTCTGGTCCCCCAGCACTAGGCAGGATTGGTACCCCTACAAGGCAGGTGGCAGCGCACTCGCGTTCTCATATATATACATATAGAAATGAACATGCTCACGGTTTATCTATCGCAAAGGCTGCATAAATGACGCAAGCATCATATGATTATTGTATATTTATTATATGAGATTGTTATTCTTTTTTAATAAAGAAATAATTGTAATGTAAAAAAAATACATAATTAATTGCTTAAATCAAAAGCTGTTAAGCGTAAGCTCCGATGGGGTCCACTTTAAATACTCGATCTATTACACGTGGTTGTATTTAAAGCGCACAAATATTCTTTTGCAGACTTGGGGGTCTAGTTCTCGGAGGTGAAAATTTTTTTAATTTAATTTATTTAGTTTAAAATTCTTTTATAACTAATTATATATTGAAATCATTAGCTTTTTCATAGTGTACAAAAACGTAAAAAATAAAAAGGGAATGATGCTGCTCTTAGCTGATGCCAATAAAATTTTTACAAAATTATACAAGATATGATATTAACGTAATTTTATTAGAATGATTATTAAAAGTTATTACATAATTGATATCTGTGCATATGCAAGGAACAAAAGCCATATTATTATATTTTATATAAAAAATAACAAATATTACAAAATATATAGAATAAGAAGGAAAATTGGGATCGGACCAAACTGGACAGGAATTGCATAATAGATTTTTGGAACTATATCGTAGTATAAAATAAGATAATTATGCAAAATGATTAGAACATTTTATAACTTTGAATTTAAAACAAGCAAATTCAATAAAATAATAAAGAGAATAAGGAACACATCAAAATGAATAGGTACATGCATTGTTGATTCTTTCGTCATTATTTACGCTTGCAAAAAAAATAATTGTGTATAATGTATAGAGCAACTTCTAACTTATAGAATAAAACATAAAAACTCTGCAAACTTATTAGAACAACATGAACTTTAAAATATATTGCAAAAGATGATGAAAAAAAAAAACAGAATAGAAACTATTAACTTTATGATTATTTATATATATTAACAAACTTAATTATAGACATTTATTTTCATGTGAATTTGGTATACGATTTAATTTTAATATTTACGGTGTATTTCGCGAGTAGAGGTGGTCTAGCGCGATGGAGCGTGCTATATCCCGACATGACGTGCCCAGTTCGGCACCGCTTACAGACGCATGACGGGACGAATCTATTATGTTTCAGGACCGAGGAAACGAACGAGAAGAGGGAGGAGCTATGGACGGGACCAAGGACCCATCGACCGAAAACCGGAGTAGAAGAGGAAGTGCTGTGAGCTTCGTGAGTGCTCTCAGTGACGCTGAGAGCCTCACCAGGCTGGCAGCGCGGTCGCCTGCCAACCTTTTGGACAAGACGGTGGTAGCTATACGCGAACAGTTAAAAAACATAGATGAGGCAAGTGGAAAACAAAAGAGCATCTTGAAGGGCGTCACGAACGGCCTTAAAAATATAAAGGCCATCCTTGACGAACTTGATGTCACCCAGGAAGAAGAAAGAAGGATTTTAATGGCGGCCAGGGCCCAAAAAAGAGGACGAGACATGGTGGAGAGCCCGGAAGGACCATCCGGGGCTCAGATAGCCCACAAAAAACATAAAGCCACCAACAGCAAGAAGATCCCTGTCGTCCTGGTTTCGGATGACGGAAGGAGCACTGGGCTTACTGCACTACACGCCCCGGAAGAAGCCGAGCCCCCGTCCGGTACAAGGCAAGGACGGCAGGAGGCGGGCTGGGAAACAGTCCAGAGAAAGAAGAAGAAGAAGAAGACGAAGAAGAAGAGGAAAAAGACAGAAGACTGACAGACGGGGCAGACGGTACAGACGGACAGACCGGCCCCCAAACGACGGCGAGCGGCGCTGCTCATCACGCCAGATGAGGGGCTGTCCTTCGCGGACGTGGTACGGACGCTACGGACTGTTGACGAAGACCAAGCACGGAGCCGTATTGGTACGCACGACAAGAGACGGACGCGCAACAGAACTGACGGAACATATCCGACAGACTCTGGGGAATCAATGGGTCATAAGAGATATGACCCCGAAGATTACCCTAGAGATACTAGACCTAGACTGCGTCACGGAAACGCAAGAGATAACGGACGCACTCAACAAATTACTAGGGGTGGACGCAGATAGGAGGGTCTCGGTCTTCGGCCCAAACAGCCGGGGGTAGAAGCTCGTCATCTGCCACCTAAAGGACCGGGACGCGACGCGACTGCTCCAGACAGGATGCATAAGAATTAGGTTTGTCAACTGCCGCGTGAAGACTCGACTGACGGTACCGAGATGCTTCAAGTGTCTTGGATACGGACATTACCGTATCAAGTGTAGAGGACCGGACAGACGCGACAGCAGTTGGAAGTGCGGCGATGCCGGGCACCGCGCCAGGGCCTGCGCTAGCGCTCCCGCCTGCTTCCTCTACACAGCGCAGGGAGGCGACGGAGCGATGCACGTTCCTCGAACTGCTGCCTCCGCCGCGTTCAAGGCGGCTTTGACGGTGGCAAAGAACAGACAACGGACGAGACACGTACCAAAATAAAGACTGTACTTCAAGGCAATCTGAACGGCAGCAGTTTGGCTCACGCCCTGCTGCCCCAGCTAGCCGACGAGACGGACCCTGACGTAATAATGATTAGCGAACCGTACAGAGACAGAGACACACCGACCTGGTTCGCAGCACTCTGGGTTCGGGGAGCTGCCGCGTCACGGATTACGGGCCAAGGGAGGGGAGAAGATTTCGTTTGGGGGAGGGTGACACACGTTTTTCGTGTGCCCCCGCTGGATGGTTGATAGAAACCGACTAGAGATAACGACCGGGTACGTTGACCCAGATAACGTACCACCTTGATGCTCTCCAGCAAAGAGAGGTGGGAGGACGTGACACGATACGTGATGGTGGTTCTTACAGGCAAACGTTCCGACGGATACCTAGAAGACTGGGACTAAACAACTAGACACGACAGAGACGATTGACGTAGGTCATAGACACCCGAGCTCGATATCTCTAACCTCGGGAGCGGGATCTGGAGCCTGTCTATGGTCGCGAAGCGATTTTTCCCTTTTTAACCACCATAAAAAATATATATATAAAAAGAAACTGGTAGTAAGTGAAATAAACAATACAGCTTTCAATAATCAATACTTTATTTGAGTACATAATTATCATTGTAATAAAATTACGTTAATATCACATTACGCTTTTACGTTTTTGTACACTATGAAAAATCTAATAATTTCAATCTATAATTAGTTATAAAAGAATTTTAAACTAAAAAAATTAATAAAAAAAATTTCGCCTCCGAGAATTGAAACCTCGACCCCCAAGTCTGCAAAAGAACATTTGCGCGCTTTAGCATGCACCGCCATCGATCGAGGTATATAAAACTACATGTAATAGATCCAGTATTTAAATTGGACCCCATCGGGGCTTAGACTTAACAGCTTTCGATTTAAGCAATTATAATTATGCATTTTTTTACATTACAATTATTTCCTTAATAAAAAAAGAATAACAATCTAATATATTAAATATACAATGATCATATGAAGCTTGCGTCATTTATGCAGCCTTTGCGATAGATAAACCGCGAGGATGTTCATTTCTATATCTATATATATGAGAACGCGAGCGCGCTGCCACCTGCCTTGTGCGGGAACCAACTAGCGCTGGGGGACCTGAAAATGGCTTCACAAAATCAGTGGCTCTGGCCTTCTATGCGTAAGAGTATTTCTATATTCTCTGGTATAAGGATTCTCGATTTAACCTTCAAACGGTCACGTGCTCATACAATGCTTCTATATATGGACTTTACTATTCAACATTTAATCCATCCTCCATCCACGCGGTTTAGACATTTACAGAAACCCGGCCTTTGGTCTGATTTTTTTTTATGAACCTTATACGTTAATGACTAAATTCCAAAGTGCATTATTAGTTCATTTTTAATCGAATTATTTAACATAAAATTTTATTAAATGTTTTACTTCCCAAAATGTAATTACATTTTTATGAGATAAATTCTAAAAATAATTACAGCTGAATGGTGTTTTAATTTTAACACTACTGTCATTTTACAATAGACGGAACCTCGTGATTTTAATAATTTTTTTTTTTTTTTATGATGGTTAAAAAGGGAAAAATTGCTTAGCGAGCAAGGTCAGAGACATCGAGTTCGGGGCCGTCACCCGCCCGTGAGCCGGCCAGAAGGCTGCCATCGCGTCCGAGGCATCCGACAGTGTTCGGCCAGTTAAACCCCAGTCCCTTGATCCACGGTTGATAAATCAGTCGAGGAGCAAGCAACTGTAACATCCACCCTCTTCACCAAACCGGCCCGGGACTGTTATACACATTACTTCGGGCCGGCTCGGCGTGTCTATGTTCTACGTCAATCGTGTCTGTCGTGTCTAGTTGTGTAGTCCCCGTCTTAGATGTCATTCCTCAAAGCATCCCTTGGAACGTTTGCCTTTAAGGAGGTTCATCAGGTACGTAGGAAGCAAAACGAAGTTAAAACAGAATTTCTATTTACTAACCTATTTAATATTTTCGATTAAAGTTATTTTATCAGATCATTATATAGTTAAATATTGTATAATCAATTTCAAACAACGCACGCTGTGTCAAAAAATGCGAATTTGCCGCTATTTTAAATAATGGAGGTTATTCTGCTCAAGCTTAGCTATTTTATATAATACAAAAAACATATAAATTATAAGTTTTATAGTTAAGCTAGCGAGTTGTACAAGGTCTCAAAATATTCGTTAAATATTCTTTTACGTCGTGTAAAAGTTTTTCTGTAAATTGTTCATTAATAACTATAAAGTTCAAGTTAAAAGTCTAAAAAAAGGCAATTCTACGCAAGACTCAATGTTAAATTGTAAAAATTTATTTTATTAATATCTCATTAGCAAGGGTACTAAACAACTTAAAAATTTAACATGTTGTTTAATATATAATAATAAACTTATATTTATAATTTCATCAAAATCTGTTCGTTAATTCTAAACATGATGAACCTCCTTAAGAACTGCCATCACGTATCCTGTCACGTCGTCCCGCCTCTCTTTACTGGAGAACATCAAGGTGGTGACGTTGTCCGGGTCAACGTATCCGGTCGTTGTCGCGAGTGGGTGTCTATCGGCCGTGCAGCGGGGGCACGCGAAAAACGTGTGCTCCGCGTCGTCTCTGTCGTATCCGCAGTACTTGTAGGACGGGGTCGTTACCTTCCCCATCCGATGCAGGTAGAGTCTGAAGTACCCGTGTCTTGAGAGGAGCTGGTTTAAGTAGAAATTCACTTCCCTTGCTCCTCTCTGCGTCCATGGTCACACGTCCGTTATTAGACGTTTCGTCCACCTGTCCTTGTCACTGTTCGTCCAGCATGTTTACCAGTCTTCCAATGTCTCTGTTCGTGAGTCTGTGGCGGCTCTCGCTCCTCTCGTTTCTGCGCTAGCGTCATAGATCCTCCGTCGCTCGAGAGCTAGGAGGGCTATGGGGACATCCCCGGGGATCACCAGCACCGCCCCTTCGGAGACGGTGCGACACGCGGACGCGATGCGCAGCGCTCCCCTTGTCTATACTGCGGCCATGACCTTGCGATATCTAACAACGCGTAACGCGCCACCCCATATTTCGGCCCCATAAAGGAGCACGGAGTGGGTCACCGTCATGAGTGTCCCGCCGTCATGGGTATAGTCGTGTCTTTTCGTCTTCTCGTCAAGTACAACAGTTCCGTCTTTTGCGTCGCTAGCTGTAGTTCCCGTGCTTCCACCGATTCCTGTACTCGTCTCCTCGCCTGGTTTAGTCACATCTGAGCCAGGCGTGTGTCTCTCGTCATTATGACGATGACTAGATCGTCTGCGAATGCGACTAGGTAGACCCCCGGGGGCATCGGAAGGTCCAGCACTTCATCATACATCACATTCCATACGTCGGGGCCCATGATCGAGCCCTGCGCCACCCCCGCTATGATTTTCCTGTCGTTGAACCCGGTCTCTTGTATGCATTTGTTACAATATGTATGCAATGTAATATAATTATACTTCCTCATTTTTCAGATTTAATTTTTATAATATTATAGTATTATTTGATGAAATATAATTGCAATGTTACCCACTGAAAATTTGAAATATCCATGAATTTATATTATTTATGAATTTATAATTTTTATAAGTACATTTTCAGTACGAGGGAAAATAAGGTTAAAAATTCCAAATTGCATTAATTATTTCGATAACTAAAGAGGTAATCGGGATTACACATTAATTTAAACTAAAATTGTTAATAGTATTTTAGTATTTTTACTTTAATTGATTCGTTGGCGTATAGCGGATTAGAGCCTTGCCTGCTAATTTTTAGTATCGAGGTTCAAATCATTTTGAAATTACTTTTTTTTTTGATAATTAATTTTTATTTAATAAAATGAATGATTATTTCATATGCGGCCTTATAACATTTCTTTCTTATTTAATTCTTAGCCGTAAAGATAATGTTTCGATGTATTCCGTGAGTTGTCGCGTACGCGATCGTCGTTTGTTTATAAACATATTCCCCAGTTTCGTACTGAAAAGGTACTTATAAAAATAATATTCAAAGATATTTCAAATTTTCAGTGGGTAACATTTCAATTATATTTCATTAACTCATTAACGCCGAAAAACGCAGATTTTGACATAGATCTTTGAGCTCCAAACTTTGTAAGAAAAACAGAGTAAATATTTATCAGAATAGCATATCCAACTATTTTTGGGCATGCTCTTTCGATTTCCGTGTTCAAATTTGCATTTCCAAATACCTGAAAAAAATATGGCGGATTCAATGAAAAAAAAAGCGAAAAAACGGAAATTTTTTTTTTAAGATTTTTTTTCGAGATGAAAGGTTATTGGGATTGAATTTCAAATGCGATCAATCGTGATTATGATAGTTAAAGTTGACAAGAAAATTTTGTTATCATACCTCAAATCACCATAACCTCTAAAAAAATGAGCGAAATGACATAAAATTTTGTGCAATCTGGAGCTTTCGTGTATATCTTATAACAAATCGAATATTCATGCAGTTTTCCCCATAAAAATCTTATTTGACGTTACATTCAATATTAACGTATACACC
>UELU01111025.1:0-10224 GCA_900490025.1 Megastigmus dorsalis
TACCCCGCGCGATACTTCGTACATATGCACATAGTTTAAATATTACTCGCTAGCTGGATTATACTTCAAAATCATTGTTCTGCATTAAAATTGTCTCAGTTAGTTTATATTAATGCAAAGATTTTTCTGTGTATTGACTTTAAGAATTTTATAAAAATCTTTATATCGTCATCAACCTTGATTCGATCCGATCTTTGAAAAATTTATTATTTAACTGATGGAGCAGGTCAGCACTTTAAAAATAAAAGTAATTTTGAAAATCTTATTTACCACGAAAAAGATTTTGGAATACCAGCTGAATGGCATTTTTATGCAACCGCACATGGCAAAGGTGCATGTGATGGTATAGGCGCGAACTTAAAAAGAGGGGCAAAACGAGCGAGCTTACAACTCTCTTCAAATCATCGGATATTAAGAAACAATAGTTTTTTACAGTAGTAAGAAATCTTACGAAGAAACTGCTGTAAAATTAAAATCAAGACTAGAAAAAGCCAAGTCTATTCCAGGAACATTACAATTTCATGCAGTTATTCCAATAGGTCAAAGAAAATTATAGCTACAAAAGACCTCTTTGAGTGCAGAATATTGTATCTTTCCCAAAACAAGTCTTAAACAAAAAAGAAAAAAATGTAAACTACAGCTTTAAAGGAAGAAAAATTAATGAAAAAAGTATTCGTGCGGGATAGCGCACCGCGGTAAGGCGGGCCGGGCGCGTCGGAGCGGCGGTACGTCTTCTTTTTCGCGTTAGATGTATCTTATACTAAATATTATTTGCACTCTGTGCAAAACATTGATTTCTATGTAAAATTTCCTCAGCTTTCGATTAAAAGTTTTAAAAAAAATATTAAAAATACACTTTTCGAGATATAACATATTTTATATTTTTTAAAGGTGAAAATAAAAAATTTCGGAAAAAATACTTACACCATTGGAAAGCTGAGAAAAAAATACACAAAATCTATGTTTTACATATTTTTGTTGATTTCATTTAGATAGTTTAAACACGAGTTGAACACAGCGTGTTTTGGCGCTCGCGCGCCGTGCTTGGAGAGTTGACGTGAAACGCCTCCTATATACTATTTAATTGTATACTAACTATGATACAACGTAACTTCTATTATTAAATTAGTAAATCATTATGAATTAAATGATTCATTACTATAGTGTACATGTGAAAATACTTATAGGTGTATGTGTGTTTATTAAAATAAACATAAATTAGTGTTTATTAAAATAAATATAAAATTGGTTCTAATTTATAACACCCACACACACACACGAAAACAATTTCGTGAAGGGAACAAAGTTGAAAGCTAAAAAAAAACTTTGCTCCTTAATATTATAGAGGATTATTTAATAGAGCTTAATGAAGTCTTCCAAATGTTTGGCGAAATATTATAGGCTTACATGCGTACGTACACGCAAATACACACATATATACATACACACACATCCATACAGACATTTAATTTACATTTACAAAACATCTCAAAATCATATTTCTAACACTTTCTTAAAACAATTTTTTTACTATTGCAAAGCTTTCTCTAGTAGGAAACAATATGAAAAAGAAAATCTAGAGTTTTTTCTAAGGTTTTATAACTGTTTTCGTAGTTGTAAATATTCCGCTGGAGCTTTACCTTTTCACAGCACTACTACAAAGTTGACTTACTTTTATAGATAACTTAAAAGTGATCAATATTACTGACTTTTCATTGAGTTGAAACTGGTTAACTTATAATCTTGTTTCCTTTTATATCGTGTATGCACTTGCGATCAGATTCTACTTCATTATGCCTGTTTATTTATGGCAATGACAGACCAGTTATTCCTCTTGGAGTAGGGAAGTCCCCGAGATTTGTACATATATATTTAGATTGACAGCGCATAACTATCGCGACTGAACACTCTTAAGTCTTAAGCAACGTAATTTTCCATGATTAGGTGAATGTTAAACAATAAGTTTATCACTGAAAAATGTAAAAAAAATATACCGTTGTGTTAAGTTCTATGCCTTTTTCTATTATAACTATAGTAAGCGTAAATTATATAAGCGTAAATTATATAATTTACGCTTACTTTCTGCTCTGATGTATAAAGAACAGTTGATCAAACTTAGAGTAAGCGAACCTGTAAAGAAACCATTGTCAACCAGTATATGGTGCTATACTATTAAATGTTATTCAATTCAATAATTTATATCATAATGAATATATAATATTTCAATTTTTTTCCTTGTGTACCGATTCTTGATAGTTTAACGTTCTTTACATTTATAAATTTTGGTATATGTAATCTTAATATAGAGTTTGCATTATAAATAACGATTGGTTTAAATATGAAAAAAAATTATAAATGTATGCAGTGTGTTCAAAACTGGGTATTATTTGTTTATATATCGACGGTTAGATGTAGGAAGGTACTATTTCGGAGTTGCCTTGAAGAAAGTACTATCTGCTATGCTAGGTACACTGGATATAGTACCGTCTTCAAGGCAACTCCGAAATAGTACCTTCTTCTACCCAATGGTTGATATGCACTTACCTAACTCTTTAAATATAAGTAATTTTTTTACATTTTTGTTGATTTATTTTGTTTTAATTATTTTACAACAACAATTATTATATGATCTTTATTATCACTTTGGGTATTAAAACGAAACCTATAAGTATTTAAATACTTTAACTTATTTTCTTCCCAAATACACTTTTCCTTTTTACTCTTACCTCCTTAATTGAAGGTCATTTATACTTTGGTTTATTACTCGCTAGGGATTCATTTTTTACTTTTTAAATTTCCTTAAATGAAAAAGTTAAGATACTTTTGCCGTTCCTTTTAATATTTACGAAAATGCCATACTTTGGTATGCATTGCATTTCTCTAGAAATAATAATTTTCTTTGTAATATGGCTTCAAACCAGAGAATCAGTTAAATTTTTAAGTTATTACCATATTATCAAAATCTGCCCGGCGGTAAAAACGATTAGATACTGAAATATCCATTTAAGATAAAGAATGAGCGGAATTCTCGAATATTAGTTATCAATAAAATATTATCGATTATTCATTACGTTTTGTATAGTGAATATGTTCAATAGATACGATTTTCTTTTTATCAGTCGAATGTTATGCATAATTACAGATTCAGTGGGTCATTAAGTTGTAGTTAATCGAGCGATTAACAATGCTTGCAGAAATATATTTGCTTTAGCGATTTGAATAGCTAAAAGATAAAGCACAAGCTTGTAAATATAGTTAGTGCTGTTAGCATAATAACTAATACTATATGTGCTGTTGTAATCATGAATATAGTTGTCGGAATGAAAAATTTTGTCAGAGGAAATTAATCAGATGCAATTCATATCAGTTTTTCCACAATGAACGTCACTTCATAGCATTGTTTTACCACTTTTCCCTGTGTAATCAAAAATGCTTAGCTCGATTCTGTGAACTCAGCTCCTGCTCACTTATTTATACAATTGTTTTCCTCATAGGTGATATCAGTATGTACGCAGATGTGCACTGGGTTGCCTGATCAGTGGGCGCCATACTTACCTCGCTTTAATACATAAGTGTTCCCGACGAGTAAGTCAGTGCGTTTTGTGGTGCAGTGGAGAGAACTGGTATCGGGCTATCGGAAGAGTTGAAATTTGAAGTTTATAAATATTCAATCAGTGCAGTTTCAGTTTAGGTTAGTAATATTTTTTATAAAGTTTAGTTTAAGTGTTTTTGATGGAGAGAATTATAGCGGTTATACACGTATTTTTTATTATTTACACAACACAAGAAACATTTGAATTATATTAAGTTTGTTATTTTTCCTCTGAACACCGAAAGTCTTTACTAATTTATCATGTCCTTCTTTAAGTTATTTGAAATTATATAACGCATTTTTAAAAACTTTTAAATTTGGTTAAAATTAACCATTCTAAAAAACCGGTTACAAATAAATCTACAACTAGTGATTGTACAATTTTATCGTAGTGCGAAGGTGCATACTACCATATTCTATACCATTCAAATCTTATTCATCTTATTGTATATCCGCAAGAGTTTTAAATAGAATGATGAGGAAAAGTTTTATACTGCAACGCTCGAATGCTATGTATTAAGTAAAACAACAACACCAATCTTAATTTCGACGAGCCAATTTATTTAAATTTTTGCCAACGTTTCGACCATTTCATGTATGCTCATCTTCAGAGCTATACAAGTAATTATATACATATTTACAAAGTAATAGTTATCACATCGGATTTTTATTCGTTGCACTCAATGGATACCGGGCACTCATTTGCTTTTGATAAAGTAACGTTTCTGGATAGAGAAGGGGATAGGTTCAAACGTGAGTTTTCAGAAATGTTACATATTTACACACATAAATAATATTAACCGAAGACATGCAGTTCTTAAAACATGCATACAAAGTAGCTATAAACAATATCACTACAGAGAGTTAATTCATAATAGTCAATTTCCTTTAGCCTTTTGTAATTGTATATATATATATATATATATATATGTTTCCTTCTATCATAATTCTTATTGTTATTGTTGTGTCGGTTCGATTCAAATTTTCATAAGGTTTGGGTTCAGTCTTAACTCAATCTCACTTTGACTAACATCTCTTTCTGAGATGCATTATTTAAATATGACTTTTAAATGTGACTTTTCCAAAAGAGCTTTTTATGGTAAATAAATTTTAAATTAAAACTTATACTATGTCTTTCGTTTTATTAAAATTATATTTTTATTAGAAATAATTAAAATAAATATATTAATTAAAAACTGTTTCAATAATAGATTACCTATAAACTTTATTTTTAGTGTATAAAAATAGATGTAGTGCAAAATAATTAAACATAAATGCGTAAATAGATATACGCGGCATGTGTACTTTATTTGAATTTATAAATACATTAATCACATCAATCTATGACATAGAGTTATTTAGAAACGTGTAAACAAAACTACCGATATATTTCATTATTGAAAAATAGTTTCAGACGTAAGTTCACAAGGAAAAATTCAAATTAATTATCAATTGAAAAAAGAAAATTACGCAGTAACTTAATGAAAATGTAAATTCCCATTATAAGCACTTATAACAGAAACTGGCTTATTTTTTCATAAATATAATTACTATTACTTAGTTTTATAGATTATGGCTATATCAGCTGTATGGTACATAAAGCTATGCTATTTATAAATTTAAAATAATTGATACGGTTGTAGTATAATTGTAATGCATGCGTAATATTCGATAATATACGTATTTATGTTAAACAGCTTATTATTTAATGCAATAAGAGAATTATAAACTAATATCGGAAATATACTAATGCATCAGTATGAATTTTCTCGTGAATAATGTTTAACACAAATAAAGTGCAGACAAATGTTCACACTCATATATATACATATATAGGTGTGTCAATATAAGCGTAGCATTATAAGAGTAGAGATAATTCAAATAATTCTTTAGTCTCATAATATTTACACTACTGGAAATATCTTATTGTACATAATACTAAATGCAGAAAAGTGCTGGTTATTATAGTATTTGAGGGAATTATAATATCTTTTTACAACGTTTTAGCATTAAATATTATATGAAATTTCGGCGATTTCCAATTTCTATAGAAATAGTATATATATATAAGTGAAACCTATAAGTTCGTTAATCATGAGACTTAGTTCCAGCCTAGCAGATACTTATGTTCTAGAACTTACTTCTTTATATATGTTTGCTCGTTGATTTTATTTAATTGGATTGTATACATAAGTTTAAATTTCCAATAATTTATACAATTTATTGGATTTATACAAATAATTTAGATTAAGGTAATTAGAATAAAAAGGTAATACGCGTAATATATACAACTTAACGCTATTAACATCTCGAATACGTACTTTAATTTATCAGCTTATTATTCATATTTATAATCTTATATTGTAATTGAATAGTATCAGTGTAAGAGGCTAGTTATCATAAAAAGAAAGTTTTATATATTTTATATATTTTGTAAACTCTTATTGCTTAGCTATTTTTATTATAAGTTTAATGTAACAAAATAAGGTTAATCTTTTAATGAGAAAAAAATTTTTTTAGTTATAGTGTTTGCACAGCAAAAATATTATTTAAAAAACTCAATAAAATACAAGCACATATAAATAGTATATATTAATTTAATTTTTTTTATATTACAGTAATGAAAATGAAGCTTAAAGTAACAAATAAAAACATTGTGTTTTTGTTGACTTTTTATTTCATTTACGAATTGAGTTATCTCCAGGCATCTGCATATGGTATGTAAATATAAACAAAAATTGGTATAGTAATAATAAAACAAATTTTATTATATAACAAAAATTTAATGGATTACAGATACCGAAAATAATGTTCTCATAAAATAAATCTAAAAAAATTAAAATGATGAAATATTTCATAGAATTTCCATTATATAATTGATCCATTTATCTAATGTCATTTCAGGATTGCATATCTATAGACCTTTTTTACTCCTCTTTTAAACAGAAGATTTAAAATCAAACAGAAATAATGTATTAAATATTAAACGCATGATTACATTTTATTTTATAAGATGCTCTAAACGCATGCGTCACACTACTACTTTTTTATTTCATAAAATAAAAACAGCTTCGACCGTAAAACTTAAGTTTCCTCATGACACATATATATACTACGCCGATTCATTTCATGTAAGCTGGAAACGTGCTTTGATTTGATAATTTTATTTACAGTGAAATCGGTTCTGTTTTCTAAAAATCATGAATAATAAAATTGGTTGACTCAGCTTGAAATCACTTTTGGAGATGACTCTCCAACTCTGATTGTTGATCAGGAAACGTAATCATGCGTTAATTACTGTAAGTATAAAGATATACAGTTCAAAAATTCTATAGATATAAATATATTATAAATCATTGAAAAAACTACGCAACTTTTTTTGCTAAACTATAATTCTCAAGTGAATCAAATGAAGCTTGTACACTGAGAAAAATTTGGTATAATTGCTGCACAAAACAAGAGAGCGCTCCTATACTTTGATTTGGTGTGGCTACTGCCTCACTTCGGGACGTCCCTGCCCCAAAGCGAGGCATCATCCCTCCCGCTAACGCTCACATAAAGGTTAGGTCCGCGTTCGGAGTATCTCTTGTCCCACTATGAGACGCGATACGTCCCAAAACGAGGCAGCAGCAGCACCAAAACCAAAATACAGTAGCGCTCTCTTGTTTTGTGCGGCTAATGTCCCAAACTTTTCTCAGTGTACATATGACAATGTTTATAGAGCTACAAGTTTTTCCATTATTTTTCATGATAGAAGTTAAGATCTAAACTTACGTAGGATACATACCTTATATTCTGTCATTTCTCCCACAATAGCGTAGATTTTGCTGAAACTTTAAAAAAAATAAAGTAATAACATTTCCTGTATTCAGATCTTCATTATACATTTCCTACGAACTGCAGCAAATTATGACAAATCAAATGATTTCCATTTATGATAAACTTTATTGCACTGTACCAAAATGATGTTCTTACCTGTATAATAAACAAACATGTTCTCGATAATTGATCAACCCTCAGATACCCAAACTAGATATTTAAAATTGTTATAGACAAGATTACTGAAAGTTTAACAAACAAATGATTTCTATTATACCTATATCTAGAAGTTGGAAAATGTATTTTAAAGATTTAACTGTTCTTAATAATAAAATTCTTATGAATAAGACATTTACATTGTAGTGACTTTATTCAGAATAATTAGATTAAAAAATAAAAAATATTTGCACGTGTATGTATAATATAGATACAATATTAACCATCTATAAAGTTCCACGCAGTTTCGTTTTCCTCATATCGCATATCAAAAACAAATAATCTGAAAGCCTTTATATTGATTGCCTTATGAAATTAAATCAACAGCGGTTTGAATTTGCCTAATGAGTAAACATGTATCGGTATTTGACTTAAAATGATTAATATATCATAACCAAAATTGTTCGTATGTAAATAACATTTTAAATAGTATTTTCCTTATTGATAACGTACCACAAACGGTTTATTTTACGCTATAAAATATTTAAAAAATGAATTCTGTATTTTATAGTTACATTAATAAAGTACCTTCAAAAAGATACAATGGTAGCATATTGTATAGTTTTCTTAATTTTGTGCAATCATGTTTAACCTTTAGAAAAGGATTATTGAAAAAGAGAAAAGAGAAACTCTTGTTTATTTTCATTACAACAATATTTTTTTACTTGTTTTATATTATTTTTATAAGAATTTATATTATTCATATTGTAACTATTTTATTGTGAAAAGGATTATAGAATAAGCAACTAAGCATCATGTATGGCAATATAGAATTGATAAATTAAATATGATTAAATTGATAGATTAAAGTGTATAAAGGTGCTTGTATCAGTTATCGTGTTGCTAGTCGAAGTTTGCAATGCGCTTTGAGTAATATTTGAAGATATATAAAAATTATAAATCTAAAATTGCTATATATGGTAATAATTTTGAGTTAGTTTTAAAAAATGAGAAAAAGTAGGGTAAGACAAATTTGAGCCCTTTACTTGAACGACTGTTAACAAGAACTTGATTGAAAATCAGTATGTTCTATTGTACCGTGAGGGGAGTAGTTCCTGATCAAGTCAAGCGTAAACGTGCAGTATTTTTCATATCTTAGACAAATAGCATGAGAAAGTAAAAATTTTTCATTTTATTCAACTTTATTCAAGTTTTATCTTTAATTTAATACGTTCAAATAAAAAAAATCTGGAAAAATAAATTAGTAATTAATGAAAATATGAAAAATGGGAGCAGTTCCTGATCAGACTAATCGCATGCGGACGTAGTTTCTGATCAAACGGTACCCTATTCCTGATTACATGCAATACATGCTTTAAAAATCAGGAAAAAAATATATTTAACTTTCTCATTATTAATGTTTAATCTATTAATACAACAAATAACAATTATTATTAATAAATACATAATATTTATTATTATAACATAAATAATAATTTATTAATATTACATAAATAATATTTATTATTATTACATAAATAATATTGGTTTTTTACTTCCGTACAATAAATTATTTATTATAAGTAAATATAAGGTAATATCACAAGTAGGAATGCATTTGCAATCCTTTCATATGCATATAAAATCAATGGTGGTGGTAATTGCTCTTCTGCGTTACCAGTTAGTAGAGCAGTGAGGCACTCCTTATCATCACCAGTTATTCGAGTATATGCAGACTTCTGATCTTTACCTATTACCACTTTCTTAGGCTTAGGGTTCAGTAAGAAAGAAGACTCGTCACAATTAAAAACTCTTGAACCATCTACTTCTAAGAGATTTTTTGAAGTTAAATATGCTTTCACTTCACTAAACCAGACTCGTATGGCTTGTTATAGAGCTGCTCTTCGACGAGATATATTCTGAGCCATTTTTAATGATAGTTGTGGATGGCACTTGAGAAAAGCTTTGCACCAATACTTTGAGGGTCTCCCATTGGTAAATGGCACATCCTTTTGCAAATCCTTTACGAGCTTTTGTACACTATCTAATAACTGTTCTTTTTTAATACAAAAACCAGTTCTACTCAGATGTAATATCCATTCCACTAAAATGTTCTCTTCTTCATTAGACAATACGGTGCTTGGACCTGGTCTCGCTTTAACAGAATACATTCTTTTATATTTTGACCATAATGTGGAGAATGGCACCTTGTGTTTTCTGCTAGCTTCTCTTACAGATAATTTATTTTTCTTTATATCATCTAGAGCTTTAAACAAGTCATCTGGATGATATTGTTTGCTGACTCTTAATCGCTGGCATATCTGTTTAAAGTTGTCAAAACTGCGAAACAAAAGTAGTATTTATGACCAAACATATGTTTTCTTCTTAAAACTAATTTTAAATATGATTATTTAAAATTCTTATTTTTATATTTTTCTTTTATTATTAATTTTGTATAAATTTATGTTCTCATTTGAAGCACATTACATTGGTCATAACCTTAAAAATGGCAAATTATATGTACATAAAATCTTAATATTTTTATAAGAAGCACTTGATCAGAAACTGCTCTTTGCAAAAAATAACATTTTATTTTAATTTTAATTTTAAATAAATAAACCTAGAAAAACGTACAAAATTTTTTTATTCTTTAGAGC
>UELU01111025.1:10244-22144 GCA_900490025.1 Megastigmus dorsalis
GGGAAAATGCGCGGAAATATAAAAAAAAATTCAAGTCAATTTTGTTAAAATGAGTGAAAAACTCAAGATTTCATCCGACATCTAGTATTAAAAATTAGAAAAAATTACTTTTTTTATATTTTCCTCTTCATCGAGAAGACATTTTTTATCCAAATAATTCAGAGTTTAAGGATTCTTTGTGCTGAAGTCGATTTTATAGGATTCATGCCAAGTTTGACCATGGGCCGCTAATGGTGTCCTCCTTTAAAAAATATAAGTCCGAGAAATAATTGTAACGCGGATCATTTACTGATTAGTTGATCAGGAATTGCGGAAGCATATGGGAAAAGGGAACAAATCCTGATCAACCATTTTTTTTTAATGATAAAGTCATTTAGCTCTTAAAAATCGTTTTGTTTTGTACTAATCAGTTATTTAATAAACAATAATGCAAAACTTACCTCGTGACGGTGAAAAAGCATCGCACAACGAAACTAAAACTGAAGGCGCGTTTCTTACGAGCGACTGTAAGAAAATGGCGTCGATCTCAATTCACATGAAGACGTCCGAAATTATATTTTTTTTTTTAAATTTTCAACACACAAATATATTCTCAAACTTTAATACTAGATAAGTGAATATTTATATATTTTTATTTATTATTTTCCATTCAAATAAATCTAAATATAATGATTTATATAACGAATTGATCAGGAAAGGGGGTCTGATCAGGAATTACGCCCTTCACGGTATTTATTCATTTCAAGCTCTATGTATTAACTAAGTACTAGAAACAATCAGATTGCCTCCTATACCTTATTCAAATATATTTCTTCAAATAAGGATGTTAATTATTTATTTAAATTAAATGTATTTGAATATTCTTAATGATAGTGCAAGCTTCGCAGTTTCCTCTAGCGATTTTATTATAAGCAAAATTTTGAGCATCCTCTTTAAGGGGAGGCCGGAGGAGCATAGTGCGACGTTCATGGTTTCACACTTTTTTCGCTCAATTTTCAATATTTTAACATTTTTCAAGTTGAGTCCAATTCTGTGATCTACAAAGAATTGGGCTCAACTCGAAAAATGCTTAAATATTAAAAATTGAAAGAAATAAGTATGAAACTGTAATCGTCGGTAACTATGCTCCTTCGGCTTCCCGTTAAGAGGATGCCGGAGTCGCCTGTTTTACCGACATTAGGTTTTTCAAACTTTTCTCTTTAACAAATTAACCAATTCTTTTCCGAAAACTAAAATAATATAGAAGCTAGAGAAGAAAATACCAAATTTTTACTGATTTCAATTCAATCCAAGAGATGGCATGATTCTGACTTTGCAATTATATTTCAAATGAAAAATATTATATTTACGCAATTTATTGGTAATTTCAGGGCTGAGCGCGCTTTAATTATGATCATTCTATCATCTCCTAAAATTTCAAGTCAATTGGTTAATTTGTTAAAGTCATAGATAATAGACTATTATAGAAACTATTAACATAACTCTATTAAGAGATATTAAAATTTTTCATTTACAAATTATTTTATAGTTTTAATAACAATAGTTATTTTTTGTCCGTAAAGAAACTTATCAACATCCCTGTATCTCCCAAAAGGGAGTTAAAGGAACATGCGTTGAATTTGGTCAGTGCAAATCAATTCGAAATCTGGGTAGAAGGCCATTACATGGGTTCGGAACGATTTGGAGTTCAATATGTTCTCTGGGAGTATTCAAAATTGGAGTTTGCTGTCCTCAGGAAGAAAAAAACATAATCGAAAAAGAAACGAGTGATTTAAGCGAAGGGAAGCAAGTGAACGATGCATACAAATGGCTTTATCCTCCTTATTGTGGTGACAGTATCAGTATTCATGACCGAGTAGTCGGAGGAAACCCAGCTGCTTTAGGTATAAAGACTTTTGTTTTCATTTTCTATTATTTCGAAAATCTTTTTACAAAAATATCCCAATAAACATTTACTCACACGTTTATTTAAACTTTTATTTACTTTACTTCCTTCACGCACGCTCCGATAAAAATGTGGAAAAGCAATGCCTATACGCATGCTACTCAGGTATAAAAAGTTATGCTTGATGCACGCTGTTTTAAAATAGTTATATTTTCGATATAAGTGTGCAATTTACATGTTTCTGGCACGGGTATAATTTGTCGCCCAAGCGAAGCGAGAAGCATGCCCTTTGCAAGTTGAGAAGAACATTTTGCAAGTTGAGCACAACTCTGTAGACTACAGAAAATTGGGCTCAACTCAATAAAATATAAAACGTTTATTGTTGATAACTATGTTCCACTGGATTCCTCAGGGTAGCCACAGTTGCTCGAGTTACTCATCTGCTGATATTAGATGAAAAACACAGATGCTATGAAAAACAACGATAACTGCGTAGCTACCGCTTCTCCTTAAATCTTTAATTGTATTAACTGCAATTTAATACTATTCATTTTCAATTTATTGTTTCAGGTGCTTGGCCATGGATTGCCGCACTGGCAATTCGCTTTGGTCCAGGGGTCGACGATATTGAATTCATATGCGGTGGAACTCTGATATCTAGTAAACATATAGTTACAGCTGCTCATTGTCTGGAAATCGAAGAAGTCACTTACTTTGTGCGTTTAGGAGAATTAGATCTCGAAAGTACTACAGATGGAGCCCATCCTGTCGATGTGGAGGTGGAAAAATTAATCATTCATCCGAAATTCAATGAGAAAAACAAAGAAAATGATATTGCAGTGTTGAGACTGAAGAGGGATGTTAAATTTAGCAGTGTGTATAAAATTGATTCATTCTAGCTATGCCTTAATTATGTCACGATATTCTATGTTTATAGCTATCTTATTAATTCATACCTTTCGCATATCTTAATACTCTAATTATTATAGATGTAATTCGTCCTATTTGCCTGCCGCTGAAACCTGAAATAAGGAACCATAATTTTGATCGGACTTTCCCATTTGTAGCTGGCTGGGGAGCTACTGAGTATAGTAAGTACTAATTTTCTTATAAGTATAGTAGAGTAACTTTTATTCTTTTGTTGAATTATTCGTGGCATAAATGTCTGTAATCGATAATACACTTATGTTTAATCTTTACCTATATTAATGAAAGAATAAATATGCTTTTAAATTTAAAATATTTTCGATTATCTAAATTTTAATTCATCCTATTTTACTCATAGAAACGGAACAAAGTTAAAATTTAGAAAAATCTCTTATAAAGGGATTAATAGTATATTTCTTTTAAACAATTTTAGTATCAAAACTAACCTTACAGTTAATAAATAAACCTATAATTGATTTAAATTATTACGTGATTTTATACTTATTTACCTATATTCATTATTCAATGCATCTGATTCTCAAAGAAAATCAAACAAATTGAAATAAAATACAGTGTTGAATGAAACGGATGAAACCTATGTCACTATTAAGAGCGTGGAAAAACACTTGATTTATAAAATCCATCCTCTTTCTTAAAGTAAAATTTTACGAACTATTTGTTTCTTCGTCTATATAGTAAAGGGATGCCTTAGTTATAAACGTGCTTTATCTTTCGCTGACATCTTTTTCGATTTACAATGAAAATTAATATCAAGCATTATGTGTAAGATGAGATATATTGCATAAATATTATAACCTAATTTTAATAGACTTATCCATATTGCTGACAAAATTATACCGATTTTTCAAAGTGTCGTTCTAAAACCAATTTAGATTAATTTATTTGTGATCGAATTATTAATGACGAAGTTTTTTTTCTAATAAAGGCACCATATTGATATGTTTTGTAGATGATTCTTCTAACACCATACTTCGTGAAGTTCAAGTACCAGTGGTCAATACTGCTAAGTGCAAGAAGGAGTACGAGAAGAAAAATGTAGTAATTGATAATCGCATCATTTGTGCTGGATATCCTAATGGTGGTAAAGATGCTTGCCAGGTAAACAAACATCAATTAATTGATTATTTTTAAGATGTTTATGGGAAAGTTCACATCAATAAATAATTTAAATACTGATTTGGAATGAATTGTGTATTTTTAAGATATAAAAGTTATTAAGGGCCCAGAGAGACAAAAAATGAGGAATTAGGAATAAGAAAGTAACATTGCATATATATCTATATGCATAAAAAAGTAAGTTACTCTTCTTGTTTTTCACCTACCTATACATTAAATGGTATTGTTTTCTTACTCCTAATACCCTATTTCTTTTGTCTGGTCGAGCCCTTAAACTTTTTGTGCATATGTTCCATGAAAACGGTCGTAAAACGAATATTGATTAACATGTTTCATTTCCTAAATTAATTTAATTCTACCTATAGCATGCTCAATCAGATATTTGTATCTGACATGTGCTAGGACTGAAAATGTTCCTACTTTACCGATTTTTGCATTTAACGAAATATTCAAAAATAGAGATTAAGTTTTGAAAAAAACTTTCAGTCAGTACCTCTGTAATGTCTTAAACATTATGTGGTTCTAGCTTCATAAAATTCCATCCATGATTTACAGATTTTTTTTGTCTTCGAAAATTTCGCAATTTATAGAGATAAAAGATTTTTCTCCCTGAAATCTTGGAGGATGAAAATGTCTGTGACTTAACGTAATGTTAACATCATTACCAAAGTGGTGACAGAGAGCTTTTCCCAGAAGCTAGTCACTATCCTTATATATTTCATTAAATGCAAAAACCAGTAATCTTGGAATCATTCCAACCTCGGTATACCCCCTTAAAATATTATTGTGTACTAAAGAGACACTAATAAAATGTGGAATGAAATTAATTTTTTTATAGGGTGATAGTGGCGGACCACTAATGTTTCCAAACCAGACGACTTTTTATTTGATTGGCGTAGTGTCAGTTGGCTTTCGTTGCGCTGCTCCTGGGTACCCAGGAATTTATACGAGAGTCACCGAATTCCTACACTTCATAATAACCAGCATGAAATAATTTAGTGAAAGTGATTTGAAAGTCTGATTAAAAATATTGAAAAATGTGAACTATAAATAAGTAGCCTCTGCAGACTAAAGAAACCTTTTGTAATTTTTTTATACATTTTTTTTACATTTTTTTATTTTGCACTTATGAGAGAGAGCATGAATTGTTAATAAAAAATTATTTTGAAATTTATACTGAATTTATTTTGTTTATACATGTAGATACGTTTTATTCTTTTTACAATATAAATCAACAATTATTTTACAGCACTTATGTGCTTTAAAAAGTTAAAAACTGAAATGATTTGCGGATATAAGTAGGTATGTGACGCTCGGAAATATTTTTATTTATCGTTCTTAATCATACATTTATTGAAATATATAATTTTAGAAATATTTACATATTAATTAGAACGTCGTGGACAAATTCCCTGGCAAAAACTTCTGTTAATTATAAATGAAATTTTATGAAAATTCAGTTACATAATGTTTTCGTGATTCGCTGGATGTGCTAACAGAGTTTCTTTTAATTTAAATTTATAACAAAACATATTGATTATTTATTAAGGCCGCTACAGGCAAAAAGAAAAAGTTACAGGAATAAGAACAGTTATAAGAGTAACATATTAGTTGATATATCTTTATGTATATATCTGAAGAACAGGAACAGATACAAAGAATAAGCACCCTACTGTTCCTGTTCTTCATATATAAACTAATATTATTCTTATATCTGTTCTTGTTCCTGTTCCTGTTCTTTTTTTTTGCCTGTAGGGGCGTTCTGGTGAGCCGCGCGATGATTAGGGGTAAGTGTATAATATTTAAATATTTCGGAGATGTGGCAACAAGCGGAAGTTGTATTTTGATAGACCGCATCTTTATCTTGCATTGCCATTTTGTGTCTATAGTAAAATCATCTATAGAATGTGCAAGTTCGATTTCTGTTTGAATGTAACAAGGCTTTCAGAGGCTAAAGGAATAAGGAATAAGAAATAACATTGGTAGTATATCTATGTATCTATTATATATATATATATATATCTATATACCGACATGCAAACAGACAATCCCAAATTCACATCACAAATACACACTCGCAATCAGGACCGGATCAAGCCTTTACGGGGCCCGGGGCTATTTTAAAGTGAGGGCCCATGTAAGGGATGAGAAAATCCAAAAAGTTTGAACATACAGTGAGAATATTAAAATATTTAAAAACATGTTTTTATATATATTAACACTTAATAGATTTTATTCACAATAAATACTAAATAAAAAATCGTTTAATTAAAATTTTTTTTTCTTGATTTTTCTTCTGTAAACTGCTTTATGAAGTCATCAAAATTCAGAGATCTTAATAATTCTGTTTCTATTTCTAAAATTGATAAAGACGATAATCGGTCGTTTAGCACTGTAGATCTATACATACTTTTGATTCGCTTTAATACTGAAAATGATCTTTCGGTCTCACAATTTGCTATGGGAGTCGTTACAAGCAATCTATAAGCAATGTAAACATTTGGAAAAATCAAGTGCATATCATTTGTTTTCATCCAATTCAAAACTTTTAGGGGATACATAGTATTTTTATCCTTGCAAGTTGTAAAAATGTCTTTAGGTTGCAATTTTAAGCACGGAACAAATTGCTCTAATTCAAAGACGAATTCTTCCTGTAGATCACCATTATATACTTGTATAAGTGTTTCTGCCTGGGTTTTTATTTCTACAGGATCACTATCAAGGAGCTTGGTTTTCTGTTTCTGTTCTTATTAGCTTTATTACTTAGTTTTTTAGTAATTCTTCTCCTTCCTAGATCAGAGTATTCTTCAATAACAAACTTACTAAGATATTTGGCTTTATGTTCAATATTTAAAAAATCGTCACGTAAATTATTTATAAAGTCAATCAATGAAATCAACATGGCATTAGCTGAAATTAGATCAACATCAACTTTTTGTAAGTATATACTAGTTTTATTAAATCGATTTAGAACTCGGTGCCAAAACTCTGCCATAAAAACATTTTCAAGTTTTATAATATTGTTTACTATAGATACAGCTTCGTTTTGAGTGTCTGATTTTTGGTCTGTATCTTCATGTAAAACTATCAAAGCCCTGTATATACCATCAAAATTTTTTACTAAATTTTTTGTTGTGTCCGCTCTATATGACCACCTAGTAGCTCATAAAACTTGTTAATTTGGAATTTGGATTCATTAATACATCCCACCTATGTGTAGATGCACTGAAATAAAGCGTAGAATCGTTGTAAAAGACCAAAAAGATTTGTGGCATTTAAACATATGTCAACGCTGCGTTCTCCAACTAAGTTTAATGAGTGGGCGACACACGGAATATAAAAAGCTAAATGATTTTGTTCTTTTACGTATGCTTGCAAACCGGAATATTGTCCAGACATATTACTGGTATTATCGTATGTTTGTGCTCGACAATTAGCTATGTCGATTTCATGTTCTTCGAGTAACTCTTATATTTCAATGCTCAGTGACACTCCTTTATGGCTTTTATTGGTACAAAACAGAGAAAACGTTCATAAACCTGGTTATTTAAGTAATATCGGAAAACAAATGACAATTGATCCACATGCGAAATATCAGAAGTTGAATCTAAAATGAGCCCCCAATATCTAGCTTCTTTGATTACTTTTTTTATATGATTCACGATTTTTGTTGCCATTAATAATATAAACTCTTCTACGATAGTCCTCGTTCTGCTAAAAAGCGAATGGCTGCAACAACTCTCTCCAAAACTTTAGTCCAATATTTCATTTCACTTTCTATATTATCAATCATATGCATCTCTATATGCGTGTCTTTTTTTGCATCTAATCTACCCACATAATACACCGATTGTGTTCTTTACCATTTTCGTGAGAGCTAATTATTTCATTAATTTTTTTCCAGTTTGAAAATCCATGTTTTACAAATGTATTGTCATTATCGTTTGAAAAAAGTTTACATGCATAACAAAAAACAGCTCCTGTAGATTCTGAAAACATCAACCATTTACGCTCACATTTTTTGCTGTTTTTTAACTTACGATGGAAATAATTAGCTGAAAAATATCTGTTTTGATTCGCGTATTCTCTTTTAGATGTTCGAAATGTAGAATTTTTATTTTGAAAGTACGCATATCCCATATTTAAATACTTTTTGCGCTCGATTGTGTTTTCATATAAGTTTAATGGCCAAAGGGCAACATCGCGATGCAAGTTTTTATCTAAAAGAACCATCAAAATTATAAAAAAAATTGAATTAAAATATATTCAGAAATCACATACTAAAATGAATTAATTATAAATAAAATAAAACAGAATTATTTTAAGTCAGTAAATTTAAAACATTTTGGAAATGATTATTCATTTTTTTTATCAAAATTATATAACAATGGCGCGGTATATTCCTGATGGAATATTAATCAGTTCGACTGGTGGGCTCCAAATAAAATTTAGCGAGAGTACATAATGAGAATATATTTTTACGTATTCATATAACGCTCAGAAGATACGTACAACATTGCGTGGTAGGCTTTGTCAGCTGCTTTCTGTTCTATGCAAGCCGTGTGTATCGGGCACTATGTTGTGCGCATCTATTGGGCGAACATTTAATTGTCACTTCGTTTACTTTCCGTGTATTAGACGCTCGCTTTCGGTTATGTAGTGCATAGGTAAAAAATATTATCACAGATCACAAATGAAAATAAAGTAATGTACTGAATCATCCCTATTGATACTCACTATTCTCTAAATTTGCTTTCAATGATTCCTTCTAATAAAAAAGTGCTCTAACCAGAAACTGGTGAAAAAAGTTAACCAGAATCGCGTATTCGGTTCTACCAGGGATATTAATTTAATTTATGATTCAGTTTGTACATATCTATAAACAAAAATAAAAATTACCTGTATTAACGTTACTAATAGCCACTAAACCAATATTCTTATTGGTATTAATAGAACTTTCAGAAATCTCTTCATCAATAGTTTGTAGATCATTAATTTTAGTAGATTGTACTATTACGTCTTCATGTGCATCTTTCTCTGATTGTAAAAGTTCTTGTATTTCTATATTAGGCTCAACTGGTGAAAAAAAAACTCGTTACTTTAGGAAGCTTACTTATATATACTTTTTTTTCTTTCTGTAATTTTCTTTTATCTGCACCACTAGCATATCTCTTCGACATTTTGAAGCTTAGATATCACATATAACAACGAATTTAATCACTATGCAATATTAAATGCATTTCGATACTATCTTATATAACAAAATGATACATTTATCAAAAGAAATGAGTCCTTCTTACAGTCTGCAAGTAAGTAAATAAACGAACGAAAGTCTAAGCTCTATTCACGTAATTTGAAGTGTCGATTTTATTGTACGACTGTACGTCAAACATAAATAAAAGACGGTTGCGGAATACGTGGAGGCGCCGCCGCCGCTACTTCGATTTTCATTTGTCAATATGAGACACAACAAGATATTATGCGAATTGTATTTAAAGTTTTAAAGTTAGGTAGTAGTATACATATATTACTTTCATAAATTTATTTGAATATATAGTACTGTACACGTACACAGATAAGTATTGTCACGGAAAGTGACAAGTTGTACTTTTTTGGTAATCATATATAGGATGAGATTATTATTTTTAACATTTTAAATTATATGATTTAAAAATGAATGTTTTATGTGTCTGAACCTTCAGTATCAAAATGCATGAAATATCAATGAATTTAAGTTTTACAAATGAAATAATTAAAGAATTAAAATTCTAGTAAATTATCATTTATTTTTATGCACCATTTAAGTATCAATATCATGTTAAATTGTAATTATAACATTATTATTGATAAGTATTAATATAATACCGCAAATTAATAATATAGTATTTATAAATATCATAAAAATACTATATTATGCGAGGTAGATAGTAAATGACATTATTTATTTTTTTTAAACGCAACAAATTTTAAATATATTTTTTGGAAAAATGTTTTAAAAATTTTAATTATTAAAATATTTTATATCGACTATAGTAGCAGTTTAAAAAAATTTAAATTGTAAAACAAAGCATGCATTTATAAGTTTTCCCGTGTAAAAATTTACCTTATATATAATTGTATATACATATATATCTATAAATATACAATTATTATCATTATACATAAATCATTTTTACACGGGCTGGTCAATAGGGCCCCTCTGAATGGCGGGGCCCGGGGCTTCAGCCCCTCTAAGCCCTCCTATAATCCGGCGCTGCTCGCAATAAATATACTGACGCACATCGACACACACTCACAAATAAACACATAAATATATGACACAAAAATACACATACATAAATACAGATAGACAAATAAATGTATTTTATTAAGCTCTCTTCCTCTTTCTCATTTACGTATACACAGCCATGCGCGTAGAATTTTAACTTTACTCAACTTACATACATGCTGCCAACACCCTTATTCTCTCCGTCTCACACACTTTATTAAATTCACATACATATACTCACAAAAATTTATATACATACATACACACACACATACTCTAAAAAGTAAATCAAGGATAGCTGGCATGTGACGTCAGCGGAGACGAAGGAGACATGAACACTAACACTCGCTCGTTTAAGTATTGTGTACTTAATATAATAGAGAATACAGTTAGAGAATAATAGAGGATGAGAAAATGGATGTATAAGGGAAGGATTTAGACATTTAATTCTGTGCGAACTAATTTAAACAGTCCAAAACATGCATTAAGTTATTGTGGTTGTGAGGTCGATTTGGGTGCGTGATAACAATGATAAAGAGTATGAAAAGATAAACAATTTCAGCGACTTGTATTGAATCACGATTTAACCCATTAACGACCAAAAGGCCTGATTTTTTTGTTGATTTTTGTTGACAAACACGTGTTTCAACATGAAATTGAATGCCCTTTCAGAATCTGGGCTCAAAATTGTGATTGACTGCGTAATAAAAAAGTTATAGTCAATTAAACAAAAAAAAAACATGTAAATTTTTACAATAAATCAAATTTGCGATTTTTTTAACAATGTTATCGTGAAGGAATCATAATATAAATATGAGCAAGGGTGATCACGACTATTAAAGTATCTCAGGGAATTTTGGTGGAACTTTTAAACCACTCCTTCCAACAAAATGGCGGCCAAATCGAAAAAAGATCATAAAAAATATAACTCATTTTTTTTCTTGGAAACTATTAAATTTAGAGAAAAAGTTTAAGGAACAAAAATATCTTAAAATTGATCATAGAGTACCCTCAAATTTTTTCAGAATTTTTGGAGAAAATTTTTGAGTTTTTGAAAAACGTGGAAAATACAATTTTCCAAAATCGTCTCCAAAAATTCTGAAAAAAAATTGAGGGAGTTTTATGATCAATTCTAAGATATTTCTGTTATATAAACTTTTTCTCTAAAGTCAATAGTTTTCGAGAGAAAAACATATTCTATTCTTTGCGTGACCCAGAGACATCGACGAGGACGTAATAAAATTTTGTCTCCTTTTCTCGAAAAATATTGATTTTATTCCTTGAATGCTTGTGTAAACGTATCTTTTAACTTGAAGGCACCTTTTGGAGTTGTTTTATTTATATTTGAATCATGTAGTTACCAAAACTGTAGATTTTCATTTTATTCGTTTAATCTTTGAGTTAACGTTTTCTTTTTCAATATTAAGGCACCTTTTATTTTTCACAAAGAATATGCTATAAAATGTAGCACGCATTCATTGTTATATTGCGTATCTGTTGCTTTTTTGATAACTTATAATAAATTTTTATACTATTTTATGTAGGGTAGACCGGGGTAATGGGGGTCAGTGGGTAATTGTGGTCACCCGAATTTTAAAGAAAATACAAATTTGTATGCCTCAAAACCAGTTTTATACTAAATCAAAAGTAAAATACTACTTATATTAATTTATAGAAACATCT
>UELU01111027.1:0-41734 GCA_900490025.1 Megastigmus dorsalis
ATGCCGAGGACGTCATCGAACTTAGGCCGGGAGGAGTTATGTGACTCAGCCTCCAAGCATCTTTAGCCATCGGTAGCTCGACCACCTTATCACCTCAACGGAAATGCTACAGACTAAACATCGTGCAGCTGCATCTGTGGCCTAGACGACAAAGAAGATGACCAAGACAATAGCAGAAAGACAATAGAATATCAATACTATAAATATTACCCTCGTACCGGCGACGGGTCACTCTCTGTCGGGCATCCAAGCTGTAAAGACGTGTCTGAATAAAAAAGTATTTGAATCTACTTACCTTGATTATTTGTTTGAGTGTTGTGAGTGTGTGTTCCATCACCCGCGATCGGCCTCTCTCACGACCACCAACTTAACTCGCGGAAGTGTGTTTATATACACGCCTGCTCGCTCAGTCTTTTCATCTCTCTCTCTCTCTCTCTCTCTCTTTCTCCCGCTCACGCTAACGCTATCGGTCCTTGATTTTGTCTTTATATCTGATGATTTCGTGCTTATGTTTACGCTTCCGCTGCGACATTACGAACAGATGGTCATATACTTTCGTGTCTGTTTCGATTTAACACAAGTCAGACATGAAGCATGACCACATTTATTACACTTTGCACATGTTACAAGTGCTAAATCCGTGCGTGACTTCCTTTTGCAAAAGACACAAGACTTTTTCTGCTTAATTTTGATAATGTTAATGCGGCCCTCTTACGGCGAAAATTAATTATTACAACCGCAACGGTATATCGAGAGCAACAGAGCGATCAAGGCAAACACTCTTAAGTACACAATTAGCTTATATCACGCACCTGCTGACTCTTGGGCATGCGCAGAACCTCAACAGAAATGTCGCCGTCACGGAAACAGTTGGAAAATGAAGTCGGAAAACGCAGCAAAGCGATGCAAGCGCAGCACCCCCAGTGAAGATAACAGTGGAGATGATGGCTTGCATATAGGCGCACGCAAGATACCTGCAACAAAAACGCCCGAAGGCATGCGGGCTGCAGTATCAAGCTGAAAAGCCAGAGCGACACGAAAGACGTGCGAGCACGGAGGCTTACCAGAGAGAGAGCGGTCTTTGGTAGAGAGTGAGAGAGGGAGAGAGAGAGAGATTGCGTCTCGCAGAATTGCGCGTTGGTTTGTTGCGCGCGTGGGAAAAAGGTCGAGAAAGGGTTATGTAGGTAATCGAATCGAATAAATGGTTTGGAATTGTACTTTGTAGTATTCTTTGTACGGGTGTTCCCCAATTTCCCTCCCCTCTTTTCTTAGTATAGCGCGAGATAGTGTGTTGTAGTCTAGAGATTCCTAGGTCCGGATCGAGTGGCGACGTATGAATCCGGCGGCAATTCCGTAATAGTGGATTACAGAAGAGAACAGCGGAATTTTCGTGATTTCTAGGTTTTTGAAAGGGGAATCCGACGGAGAAGGTGACCACTGGGGGCGTCCGAAGTACCGTGTCACAAAATGGCGCCCAACGAGGGGCGTTTGTTAAAGCGACGCAGTGATTGAGGAATGAGTGCGCGGTTTGATTTTAAGTGTGAAGTGTAGAAAAATTCGGGAATATAGGTTACGCGGAATTGAAAATCCGAGCACGCCAGCCTAAAGGTGTACAATAGTGCACCGTCATATTGTACGCTAAGTATTTTTAGGTTATACCCATATTTACTTATATATATATATATATATATATTATGGGCAATCTGATTGCCCATGAATATTGATTAGACTGTAAGACCGATAGAAAGATCTTTGTCAGTTTATGTATATGTATATTATTTTAATTATTATTACTCTTGATTTTTATTATACATATATTGATGATGTTTATTGTATTTTGTGGTGTTTGTTGTGCGTGGTTGGAACCTCGTGCCAAAGGGGGAGAGCAATTCTGCGTAGAAGGTTGGGGAGAGTAGGAAAGGTAGGGGTGAAGCGTAGGTTCTGAGAATTGATTGAGAAAAATAACAGAAGTTAGTGAAGGCGAGTGTGGTGTTTTCTCGCTATTCTCGGAATTCTGGGGCAGAAATGGTGCGGGAAACGCCGGAATGGAGGCGAGTGCAGCACCACGGAATTGGCGAAGTAGTAGCAACGGAGGTGCTAATCCGATAGTATTTGGGGTAACCGGTTTGCGCCGAATAGGGAGCAAAGGCCGAGTCAGTATTTTAATCAAAATACTGCTCAGGGTGCGGCTAAGGGGGATCAAGGAGGCCAAACGAACATGGGAAATGAACAACAAGGAGCGTACGGAGTTTTTCGCGGATTGTGCCATTCGTGCCAGCAAGCCGGGCATAGAGCCTCAGAGTACCCGGAAATCGAGTGTTTCTGTTGTCGAAAGAAGGCACGTACGCGTAGGGAGTTCAAGAATGTTTTCGACAGTCGACTATCAAGTGTCAGGTGTGTCAAGCGCCGCACAGTAGGCTGTAACACGATTATTTTTTTCAAAATAAAATAACTCCACACAGGAGATACCGATTTGGATGATTTTTTTTGTACTTGCAGCTAAGTGAATGTAGATTAGAGGAAAAATGGAGAAAATTTTGAAATCAATTTTTAAAAATGCCCATAATACGCCAGAAGATAAAGTGATGGCGGGAACTATCTCTGATAATAGGTATTTCTTGACCATCATTATTGGAGGAGAAACGTACAAAGTGTTGTTTGATTCAGGGCCGATGTTATCATTGGTGGGGTTGCGAGTGGCTGAGCGCTTTAAGGGAAGGCTAGAGCTGAGCCATACATTAATTGGTAATGTAAATGGGGTGACGACCAAAGTCTTAGGCATGCTGATTTTGAGGTTGATGGGCAAGTAGCACAGCTACCAATGAAAGCCGTGCATAACTTAGATCAAGACGTAATTCTAGGTATGGATTTTTGCCTAGTGTTCCAGATTGACATTCAATTGAGTCGGGGATTATGGCGAGTGACTGATGGCGAATGGCGAGCTTTCGTGAAGCGTAACGGGATTAATGAGACAGAAATTTATGCGGAATGTGCGGGCATTACTGCGCTAGGTGAGAGAGAAAGAGAAAGAGTGAAGATGTTGGTTGAGCAATTAATCCCACCTCCCATCGAGTTGCATGGCATGACGATCTTGTCAGAACATCGGATAGATGTGCAAGGAGCAGCACCTGTTAAGCATCGATTTCGACAAATGTCACCAAAGTGTCTTGCGGTTTTGTGCGCTATAAAGAAGCTCCGCCCTTACATAGAGGGGTATTGATTTACAGTCATCACAGACCATATTGCGCTTAAGGGGTATACACCTATAAAGTTTTTGATGTTCATTCACCTAAAACAAATAAATTATAATAATTAGTAAAATTTTCACATAATATTCTAAAAGCATATTGGATTCCTGACAAAATGAGCTCTAGTAGAAGCCTCTATACCCATTTTATCTTATGTTGTGTCAGTTTCAAAAATTTGGCTTTGGCGTAACCTACAGGTCCAACTGATTGATCAATTTCTTCAATTTTTATGAATTTATGCAGTTTTTAAACTCATTTTATTATTTAATCAAACAATTTTAATTTATACAACTCTTCACACCATAATGACATCAATTACAAACAATTTAAGACCAATTACATCAAAATTGATCAATCAGTTGGACCTGTAGGTTACGCCAAACTTCAAAATTGCATGTTTTCCAGAAAACAGCTTTACAGTTGCTGGAACTGTACATCAAAATGATCTCTTTTCTTCTTAAAAACTTGTTCTTCTGAAATATAGAAAATATATTAATTACGTCAGTATTTTTTAAATTATTGAATAAATAACATACCTTGAGTTCCCTGTTGGCGAGTCCAATGCCAGAGCATGAAAAACTTCAATCATTTCTGTCCTATTTATATATTTATAAATATTGTCAAATAGTTGTTGCTACAACATTGCACAACATTCTCTGCGTCTCTTGATCTCTGGGTGTAGACACTGGACCTGCAACTAAAAAAAAGATTATTTTTTACACATTATTAGAAATGAATCTTATTTTATTAAAAAATGGGTTTTACTTATGTGACAAAATCCAGCTGCATCCACTTCTCATTCATCGCCAATTCATTCAATTCCTTCACTGAAAATTGTAGTAAATAAACAATTATTATTTCACTTTACTATACTGGAGCTATCCGCAACAAATCAGCATCACAAAATAGAATGATTAGAGACATTTGGGCCATTTGGTATCACAAGGCTTCCACTGATGAATATCCGCAACACCAGTTCTGTTCAATTCGTAGAAACTCTTGGTGTAAATGCCTGCGAGCAGTAACAAAACATACTTCTACAAGCAGTTGTCCATAGCAGCAGACCAGTTTTTTACAAAAATTACATGTATTTGTCTCTTAAAACGTTGTCTTGATGGGTAGACACAGAACTCTAAAAGTCTTCTAACAACATTATGTGGAAAATCTTTCCAAAACTATTTTTGTGGGACTTGACTCGTTGAAGTTGGGAGCAGGAAATGTACTCGAGTCAGTCTCCTTGGTCTTCTTGCCTGCAGAGAATTGGCAAGCATCTTCCGCTCAGCATGAAATAATCTTTCCTCATCACTGGTTTGCACCCAATGGATACAAGAATCTCCAGGCATGATTCCGAACTCTTTCATAATTTTCAAAAAACTAATACGTCCAGCATTAAAAATTGTAACATTAATATCTATACCAATTTTAATACATTCAATCCACTAAAACTTTAATTGTTATTTTGGTTATAACTATTTTTTATAAATAAATAGATGAAAGTTTATATATTTATTCACTAACGAACGCACGAACACACGAACTCACTTTTAATCTACGATTAAAATTGTAGTTTGATTAAAAAAAGGTAAATATTTATACCTATGGGTGTTAACCTCAAACTAGCTGTCAAAGTGTCAACTACATGAAAAATTACATGCATCTATACGTATAATACGCATATAAGATACATAGAAGCAGCCATTGTAATTTATATTGAAATTAACCACTATATATTATATTGTATAGATGCGGAACACGGAACAGATTATAAGGAGTAAACACGACACATCTATAAGCATGCCCATGGCCTTTATACTTTGGACAAATATATTTTTCACGATATTTTTAAAACGCATTTAAATCGAATTCGGTAGAGAGGAATAATCGTACGCTAAAAACCATGATTGCCACTTTTATCGAGAAGGATCATCGGGAGTTAATACGGCTATACAGGTGTCAACGAAAGTATCGCCAGCCTATTTAAATTATGGTCGACATCCAAACCCGGTCAAAAGTCTGTGGAGAGAAATCGAAGGGAGTCAGTAATTAGTCAGGATTTAGGAAAACGAGTGGGTGGATCGGGTAAAAAGATTACATGCGTTGCGGGACTTAGTGGCGAAACATATAGACGAGGCCAAAGAGAGGCAAGAGAAACATTAAAATAGAGGAAAAATTGACGCAAAGTTTAACGTGGGCGAGAGAGCGTTGCGGAGAACACACTTTTTGTCGGACGCGAGCAAGAAGTTCTCCAGCAAATTGGCCGTGAAATATAAGGGACCCTACGAAATAGTAGAGATCAAGTCGCCTATAGTTTATGTTTTGGCGCTAGAGGAGGGTAATAGTCGTAGAATTGCGAAAGTACACGTTTCAGAGCTCAAACGTTTTGTACCTCACAGGAATTTCCAAAAGGTATATTAAGCACGAAGAAAATCTTCAAGAGGAGATAGGGCATCTCAGGAGGGAGAGCAGCAACCGAAGACCTCTTGGAGAAGCTAGACCCGGAAGGGGGCGCCGGTGAATAAAAATACTTATTATTGAACTCACGCAATAGAAGGGAGGCATCGGCGTAAGTTGTTAGACGGCGTAAAATCTAAAGAGATTCTCCGGCCTAGGGGAGGGAATTGAGACGCCGTTTCGAGCGTCAATGAGTGGCAGCTATATACATATATTTATGTATTGATTAAAATGCGGAAAAGCCGAGATAGGAAACCGAATGCCGAGCCTATATTGCCGAGACACGTAGTTGTATTACAATATAAAAAGTGTTATGGCATTACTCGTGTGTTTAATGACAACGGAGAATACGTGCGGAACCGAGGGTCCTCTAGCAAGGCGCCTATAGTCGAGACGTCGGTGAAAGTTGCAGTGAACGAGAGAGAGATAGAGAGCGGCCGACTAACCGGCGCCAGCAGTAAGAAGTCTAGAAGATTGTAAAGGTGCGCGGATGCTAGCAACAAACTATGTGAGTCCTAGCAGAGACACCTTTTGGCGAAAGACTGTATTGCGCGGTTCAAATGAGCGGGAATTCGCGAGCGAACGGTGTCACTCTTGTACTGGCCGTTGCCGAGTCGACACGTTTCGCGGTGTTATCTTGAGCTTCTTCTTTGTTGCGGGGTTTTGTGTGTGAACGAGGTAAGAAGGGAGTTTTCGTTGGGTTCGGGTCGATCGTGTCGGGTTTTCGGAAGAGAATCGCGACGTGAGTGGCTGCGGGAGTGCTGACGACGTGCGGGATATCGGCGGAAGAGTGTAGCGTGTATCGGGCGATCCTGAGCAGAGCAACATGTGGTGTGAAGAGAAAGAGAGAGAACGAGAGCGTGGCGAGATTGAGAGAAGAGTGCGGACGAGAGAAGAGTGCGGAACGCGAGAAAGAAGCCACTCCAAGGTGCCCAGGTCATTGATGCGTGGAATCTAGCGGTAGACGGAACCAGCGACTTGGTGGTCGCCGAGGTAGCGCGACTAGGTTAGTAACAAGTCTTTGTGTGCGGGTAGCGGCGTGGTCGATCGCGCGCGAACGCGAAATTGTAGTGCGAAGGATTCCGAGAGTGAGAGAGAGAGATTGAGATTTCGTTTAGATTGCGCATTTAATACTTGTGTGCGGTGGTAGAAGTCTTTGGAAGAGAGAGAGTGTGTGTTTTATACGGAGATCTCGCGTGGTTTTCTTGGTGCGGTGGTAAGAATTGTCGACAGAGTGAGAGAGAGCGGTTTTCGATTCGGCGGGAAACCGTGGTTTTCTGTGTGCGGCGGTACAAGCTTGTGTGAGAGAGATAAGATTAGATTAGATTAGATTAGATTAGATTAGATTAGATTAGATTAGATTAGATTAGAAATTCATTTATTTGACTGGGAGGTAAAACCTCATTTGGCCACAACAGTATATACATACATAGAGTGTATAGAAATTTTTTGAGAGAGAGGGAGAGAGAGATATTATACGTAAATGATTTCGTGGCGGAAAAGTATTTTGGTAGAGAGTGAGAGAGTGAGAGAGAGAGAGAGAGAGATTGCGTCTCGCGAAATTGCGCGTTGGTTTTTTTGCGTTTGTGGGAAAAAGGTCGAGAAAGGTTTGTGTAGGTAAGCCAATCGAATATATAGTTTGGAATTGTACTTTTTAGTATTCATTGTACGGGTGTTCCCCGAATTCCCTCCCCTCTTTTCTTAGTGCAGCGCGAGATAGGGTGTTGTAGTCTAGGGATTCCTAGGTCCGGATCGAGTGGCAACGTATAGCTGAGATGAATCCGGCGGGAATTCCGTAATAGTGGATTACGGAAGAGAACAACGGAATTTACGGGATTTCTAGGTTTTTGAACGGGCAATCCGGCGGAGAAGGTGACCACTGGAGGCGTCAGCCTCTTGGTGACGTGTTTCAACGGAACTTCCTCTGGGAGAGGGTTTTCAGGAGCCAGTGGGTAGAGACAGGGGATTCGCCTGGCGCCCTTATTTATATATAGAAATTTGGTGCGTCTCCAAGTTATTCAAGTGCTAAGCGGGAACGAGAGTAAGGTGGGAAGGATTCTCTCCAGAGTTCTTGCCTAACGAAGTACCATGTCACAAGATATTAAATTAGGGAAAGACCCTTATAAAAGTGAGAACAAACCAACGATTAATATAGAATAAAATATAAGGATTGTGCAGCACATTATATCGACGAAACTAAGCGTTCATTAGAGACACGCAAAAGAATCTGTTGTTAATGAACATTGCACTTTTATTGCAAGAGCACTTGTTATTGTTTTTTACTTGTCCCTCAAAATTTTGAGGTTACGGCATTCTGTAAGATTCACTTCATTTTGCACTGTTAATTGGCAGTCCTGTCCATAACTGGCAATAAATTATCTCGCCACAAGATTGGCGCTGCCAATCTTCCCACTTGCTGCCCACTTCACTGCAACTTCGTGGTAAGCGCATGCGCCCTCGGACTATTTATAGTGGCTAGCAGCTCCTTCGCCCTCTTCCGAGAGGTCTCTAACTATTCGCACGAATTCTGAGAATCGCTGCCTTATTGGTCGACCTTGATCCCGCACTTCCATTATCTCCCGGCAGATGACAGTATTGACAGTGCCACCTTGCCCAGGGCATTCTATCTCTGCCAGGCATGAACAAGAGTCACTGTCTTAACTGTGATAGCAGTGTACCACGCAAACCGGCTGCATCAGTGCAGTGCATTGACTGCCGCAGCGTTTTTCACACGGATTGCTGTGATCCAGCGTGGTTTACCACGCCGCACACAATATGGTGCTGCAAAACTGCCAGGCCAGGACAGCTGATCGCGCTTACTGCTGAGACACCGTGTATGAGCGATACATTGCCATTACCTGGCCCTACCCACTCGGCTGTTACTACTGCTGAGCGACCGTGTATAAGCGACACACCGCCAGCACCTGGCCCTACCCACTCGGCTGTTACTACTGCCGAAACGACAACCACAGCCAACACCGGCTCCCACAAGCGATTAGCATCGCCATTCTCGCCTTCGACGGAACAGGTAGCTAAGCAGCTCTGCTGCAAGAAAAGCCCGCTAAGCTTGCTTGGTTTTCCGCTGCATGCACCCTTTTCGTCCGGCTCAGCCGGTTCTACGGTAGGCGCGATGAGCCAAGGCCCTCCAGAGTGGTTTGCGGATTGTGCCAAGAGCTATTAAACTGAATTCAGGACCGAAATTGACACAATTAAAGATGAGCTACTGCAAGTAAAAACTAACCTGAACACGATCCATCAAGCCCAAGTGGCCACGCAGGCTGCGGTCGAGGCACTTTATACCCAAGTCGACGTTATCAACTCTCAAATCGAGGAATTAGACGTTCGCATAAGCAGAATTGAGGTCACTGCTGGGCCTCGCCTCACAGCTGGCTCGCGCGACCCTCGGACCCTCGACACCTGCGAGATACTTTTATCCGGCATACCACGCACGGTCAAGCTCGACAACCGCGAAGTCATCCAGCGCGTTCTTGGCCAGATTGGCTTGCCCCTCACTGCAATGTTTATCGCGGAAATCAGGGACTAGCTCTCTGCGAATTCCAGAGCCCGCGCGTAGGTGGGTCCGACACTGGACTCGACTCCTTCAGAACGTACACCTTTATGGGTGGATATCAGAGCCGTGGTTTTCCGCCTATCCTCGCCGCAAAATCACCTTCTGGTCGTTTCGCGCGCAGGTAAACTACGCGATCTCTTCCGCGACACGGTTCTCGGTAATGGCGGTCCTTCGCACTTAATTATGCGTGCTCTATGACCGCAGCCGGTGCACGCCCTCTTTACCCTGGCCTTGGCAGCGCAGAAAAGGCTTCACTATGCGAGGCCGGTCGTGAGAGACTTGACGGTCTACATGCGGGCGACTACTGGCGGCCTGCTTATCCCGGTGACATTTGAGGCAGATCTACAGCTGCTCGAGCCCTGCCCGGCTTCAGCTTGGACGCTCCAGGGTCGGCATTTTTTCTTCTGTCTTTTCTTCTCTCACTACAGGCTCACATATCTCCCCCACATATCACCTTTTGCCGCACTCATGAAACCTGCCAAACTCACTCTCAGTAGCCCATATCAATGTAAATAGACTAAAAACTTATTTCTCGCTCATCGAAGCGCATTTTTCCGTTTTCCCAGTCGATATAATTGCAATCACTGAGACTTTTCTATCAGAGCTCGACAGCGACTCCATCTTACATCTATCGGGCTTTTCCTTCCTGCGGTTCAACAGAGTGGGCAAAGAGGGCGGCGGGCGGCGTCGGCGTCTACGTAAGAGACGTGTTAAATATCAAAATTCTCGGTTAATCTGACCCAATCTACGACAATACTCCTGAATTTTTAGTACTGGAGCTCACATATGAAAACACTTCTCTACTTTTCTCTGTGGTTTACAGACGGCCTGGCGTCGCCTACCCTGATCTGTTCTTCGACACGCGGGCCTCATTCTTACCGCAGTACAAGCATGTGGTACCATCTGACACAACAGACCATTCTAATCAACTCGACCATCAAGCGCATACATGGCTTGAACTTTTCATTATTCACGACACATCTTCGCTCATCAAATATACTAGATCTGACTCGCCCTTTATCGCCGGTCACGATCTGATCAAGCTTATCATGAATTTCTCCTCGCCACCAAAAACGCAAAAATCCATCTTTCCAGATCACTAAACGCAATGCCGATTGAACGCCTAAACTGCTCTACTTTCTCATTTTCATCACAATTTCCTGGCCGACTTGCGTAATTTTATTCTCATTGATGAAGCTGCCCCTATTTGCCAAATCAATATTTCCAGCACCCGTAAAGCATGGGTATCGCGCGATATACGCAACCTCATGCGTGAGCGTGATAAACGTTACAGGGCTACCAGGCGGTCTGGATCTGCCCGAGATTTGGAGCGCTTTAAAGCGGTTCGAAGGCATGTCAGTAACGCTCTTGACACGGCAGAAAACAAATATTATGCCGACCGTCTGGCAGGCGCGCCGAGTGCTGCTTCCAAGTGGCAAATCCTGAGAAAAATGAGGGTATCGAGCTCCCCTCGCGTCTCTCCTTTTAATTATTTTTCCAGCTCTGACCTAAATAGGCACTACGCCAGCGTGGCCGCAGTTGCAGTGCCTCTCTCGCCTGCGACTCTACAGACGCTTGTGCTGGAGTATCCTTTTGCGCCGGACGACCAGTTATTTAGCTTCTCGCCAGTTTCTCAGCGAGAAGTCCTGCTGGCCGTCCGTAGGTCAACCTCCAAGGCCACCGGACCGGACGGAATCTCAGCGGAAATGCTTAAGCTGGTTACCCCGATTTTAGCCGCTCCACTCACCTCTCTTTTTAATTGCTCGCTGAGAAAGGCCGTTTTTCCGGACCTTTGGAGCCGAGCCCTTCTCTCCCTCTATGCGAAGTCGGCTGTTATGTCGAGCATGTCGGACACAAGGTCCAACGCCAAGCTCTGTGAGCTCTCCAAAGTGCTAGAGCGTATTGCACATGCCCAGTTTTCGCGGCATCTCGAGGCGTCTAGCTTTCTTGATGCCTGACAGGCCGGCTTCCGTAGGGGCCACATCACCCAGACGGCACTTCTCGGGGTCTTGGATTCGGTTCCACACGGTCTCTTGCTCCTTAAACTCAAGCGTCTTATGTGCTCAGATGCGTGGTTCTACGTTATCTAATGCGAAAACCTCGAAATTCATAATATTAAAGTTCAGAATGTCGATAGAAAGAAAGATAGATAGAAATAAGACCCAAAAAAATTCGAAGAAAACTTGGTTTGCAATTGAACGAAACGTCTCTGGCCATAGGTTCTCAGTATAGACTTTCAATGTTAAAGTATTCAATTTCGAGGCTCAATATCTCCAAATTTCATGCCGTTTGCGGGTTCCAGATTTTAACCACATATAAGTCGCCGGTTACAATGCGATGTAAAAAACCCTTCCGATTCTGTCTTTGAAGCGGCTGTTCACAAGCAAAGAAACGGCGTTCAACGTCTCTTGGCTTCAATTCATAAGGAACCCAATTTCCTTGAATCATTCCCATGGCTTTGAGGCGTTTCCAAATTGCTTGTTGAGTGACTCCCAATGATTCTTCTAATTCTTCTTGCGTTTGGCACGAGTCTTCAGCAAGTAATGCCTCCAGTTCGGAATCTTCGAAAATTTTTTCTCTTCCGCCGCCATGCCGGTCCTCGACATCAAAATCACCGCTTTTAAAGCGTTGAAACCACTCACGACACGATCTTTCACTAAGAGCAGCGTCACCGTAAGCACTTGAGAGCATTCGATGAGCCTCAGCCGCAGTTTTCTTCAAATGAAAGCAGAAAATCAACACTTCCCGCAAATGACGAGAATTTGGCTCGAAAACTGACATCTTCGATCGAGAATACACTTTTGATGCAAACACAAATTCACTAATGTGCTGCTATCGTTACGTTGACAGATGTCCAAGCTTACTGCATGAAATTTTTTACTTGCCTATTTCAACCGTCACTTACCGCTGCAACCATCTATCGAAAAACGGCGGAAGCAAAGTTGTACACCTAATATATTTAAATTAATATCGGCCTGTGTTCGCGACTGAAGGCTGTGCACAGTGGTATGTGCTTTGCACAGCAAGAAAAGTAGTGTGCAAGAGCCGAATATATATTTGAGCTATTATTATAAATACTTTGTTAATTGTTATAAATAATTTAACGGCGAAGTGGTTCCTTCGTCCGAGTGAGTGGACCGGATGAAGGAGATGGTGGATCATTAAACAATAATCCATCCCTTGTAAAGTAAAAATCGATATAAACTGTCGGTAAAACAGTTCAAAATTTTTTTTTGCTGATTTTTCAAAAATTTTGGTGGTTAAAAATTTCAAAAAGGGACGAGTGAAGCACAATCAATCGGAAAATTTTGCGAAAAACTGCTTTCGAGAGGGAATTAAATAAAATTCAAATTGTTTTTTTGTTTTAGTCCAATATTTAAGGTTTTTAATGTGTTGCGATAATTAAAATTTCGTTTTGTGAAAAATAGAATTTTTGATTAGAGAAAATTCGCGTAGAGAGCAAATTACTCCCGGAAGTATGTGGAATCGATCTCTGCATACCGCTAGTAGGATTCGAACCTGCTACCACAAGTGGAAAAAACGCGAAACAGGGGGTTGAACGAGCACCAGAAGAAAAGTTCGAATAAAAGAAGAGTTCGAACTTGTGCGCGTCGAGGTTCGAACCCAAAGAATTCATGTTTTAGGAAGCACAAACCAAGTCTGTGCATCCGAAAAGCCCGGAAAAGTGCACTAGCAAGTAAAGCTAGTGTACCTGAAGCCTTACAGCTCGAGTAGCAGCAGGTTTCGAACCCGGCGAAAGTCGAATCCTTGCTCGAGCGGATCTGGAGAGGTGCACTAGAGCAAAATCAGCGTCAACTCTAGAAAAATAGCAGATACGATGCTGAAGGCAATAGAGGGCTGGTGCTATGGTATAGAAGAGGAAGACCTGGAGGAAGTGCTAACGGAATTGCAGCTTAGCCACCAGGGTCTTCCCTTCGCAAAGAAGAATAGGTTACAGAAATGGCTGTTGTGAGACTACTCGACAGCCGATTTTGAGCCATCTGAGGAATCAGATCTAAAATCTTAAAGATCTACGTCAAAATCTGCGTTCTTCAGCGTTAATGGGTTAAGCTACAAAACCCTAAATTTTCAAGTTGGAGAAATAAAAGGTTCAAAAGTAATAAAAAATAAAAGGACAACAAAAGCGGCCGCGCGCGCTCTACACACTGCATTTCCACGCGATTTTAGACTCGAACATGCGCGAAGAGCGCGCGCGGCCGCTCTTTGTTGTGCTATTAATCTTATTACTTTTGGCCCTTTATTTCTCCAACTTGAAAATTTAGGGTTTTTGTAGCTTTAGACTTGTCTTTCGAATGGAGAAATTTATTTTGAAAAAATGATGTATTTTTTTTTGGAATGGTCTGAACATTCAAATTGAATTTTCGACCAGAAAAAAGTGCTTTAAAGTAAAAATAATGGCACCATTAGAAAGAGCAGGAAAAAATCTATCGATGTACATGCTCAGTTTTTTCTGACACGCTCAACGAAGGATTATAGGCGAGAAAATGGTCTCCGCGCGCGCGCTGGACGGTTTTTGGTGGACGCTCCCATATACATTCTTTCTTACTTAGTAATATCACAGTCATGCTTACGTTTAAAGTTTAGTCAAATACATTTAAAAAAATAAAAATTAGTGATATCACAGATAAATTACAAATACATTAAAAATTCAGTCTTTAAAATCTATCATGTCATTCCTTTAAAATTAAATCTATATACAAAATATTCTACAAACAAGTTACAGAAAGGTTGCGCGAGCATTCACACTTGATCACTTGCACAACGTCTGTCCATTTTTTCTTTAAATTACATACATACTCGAATAATGACAGAAAGGATAATAAATTAGGACAGGACGATGTACAGGATTAGGACAAGCCTACATATCGCTCAACCTATACTTAACAATCTAATCTAGGTTGAGAAGGAATCTCCTCAAAGCAGTCTTGAACCTGCTGAGTGCTGGTAGATGACGAATTTCAGCAGGAAGGAAGTTCCATAAATGTATACCCTGCACTTGGAAGATGTCATTTCCCACAGTTGTTCGCAAACGGGGAATTGCGAGATATTTTACTTATTTCTCCCCTAGCAGTAGCTCTAGGGACATAACTAGAAAAGAGACATTCTAGGTAGTTTGATGAACGCATACGCATGATTTTGTACATAAGTACCCCAATAAAGTAGCGTCTCCTAATATCAGTGCGCAGGCAGCCCAGAGTAGCCCTATGAGGAGAAATGTGCTCATATCCCCAAATACCTAGTACATATCTCACACATGAATTCTGTACTACTTGCAGTCGATTTCTAAACTCCTGAGAGGCATCGAGAAAAACCACCGAGTAGTAGTCTAGATGAGGGAACAAAAAAACTGTTGGAAGTTGTTTAAGCAATGCATCAGTGGTGCACCAACGGAAAAATCTTAAACCATATAAAATCCGATTAAATTTTTTCGTAATCATATTCACGTGTGGCCTCCAAGAATATTTTGAATCCAGCACAACACCGAGGTTAGTGACATTCTCGGAAAAGGGGACATGGACGAATTTCTGCCAACACTGAATTCTGGCTTTCAATTTATTTATTAATTTCCTGCAATCCATCACAAATATTTTTAATTCAATTGCTGGTATTGAATTTAATGTCTTCTATACTTGATCCAGCTTACACAAAATTTTTTCGTTTGTTACAGACCGCACCGAATTGACTTGAGACAGAGAAGAATTAAAAAAATTTTCCGGGGGCCGAGTTAATCGTGCCACCTATATTAAAACTACAAGTCTTTTCGCTCTCTCGTGCTTCACTGTCATCATCTTTTTTATAAAAAATATTTGGCGTACTTGCTTTTGCAAGTGATGATGTGAGTGCAAGATTCTCTACGCTAACCTCCTTCGACTTTTCCTTTTCCCCTTCCTTTTCTCTTTCCCTGTCAACTTTCGCACTCGGTTTTGGACATGTCTCACAAATATAATTCTTTAATTTTTTCGGTGTTGTAATTATGCCACCTGCATTTGGGATGCTGCGCCTAATGCTCTTAATCACTGCCCAACTGCGACAGGTATCGTAATATACACGATTACAGGTCTTACATTTTAACAATACAGAATTCTTCCTAATAATTCTCCTACACCTTATACACGTTTGTCTGTCCATTGTCTGCCTTTGGTTGTCTGCTACTATTTATAAATAATCATACTAAACACTACTTATAAACATTAATAATAAATAATCAAACAAATATAATTTTATAAAATCTATATACAATTAAAACAAATAAAAGAAGTTAAATTTAAAAGGAATCAAAAAGAATTTCAAGAAATCGATGCGATAACAGTTGAGATAATAATCATAAACTATAATAATTATTAACAATGTAGTAACAACCGTCATCGCATATGGGCCTGCGGTATGCAAATGCATCTATCGATATAAGTTCGTATACATTTGCGATGTATCTTTTCCTCAGCTTTCTTGTAGTGACATTTGTTTTTAATAATTTTCTCGTTTTAACCTTCAAAAAACATAAAACGTGTTATATCTCGATAAGTGTATTTTTAATAATTTTTTTCATACTCTAGATTGAAAGATCAGGTTTTTTTTTATATCGAAATAGCTATTTTCCAGATAGGACTTTTTTAACATTTTCGAGGAATTAAATCGTGAACACGTACCTGCAGCGACAAACCAGCGCACGCCGCGAGACTATAGCCGGCCGCGCTAATAATAATGTTATTATAAAGTATTAGTTACTATAAGATATAATAATATTTGTACAAAAACTATCGACAACCGGGTCGCTATCGAGAACCGGGTCAACTACCTGATCACAAAGCAGGAATTGCAGTTCTTAATCCAATAAAAGCAAAATTTTTAGAATCAAAGACTAAACAAGAAAGAATTTTATTGCTCACTCTAGCCCCGAAATTTTGAAGTCGCAGAGATTTAATGAGATAATTCGGTTGCACTGAGTGGGAGGCTAAGAAAGCACAAAGTTTAGTGGCAGCACATGGTATTTTAACATCGCCGGACAAAGATAAAGGAAGAGTATTACCTGTTGAAACTGATAATTTAGTAAAACTTTTTTATGAACATGATGATATAAGTCGATTAATGTACATTACGATAACGGTTCGTGGCACACGTCAGAGCTCACCCGGAAGAATTCCGAAATAAACCGGCCGATCCTATCGATTACGATGAAGAGGCGGACAAGACGATAGATGCGACTATTGACGAAACAGCGCACACCGAAATTCCGAAAACATCTACGCACAGCAAGATAGAACGGAATGTCGCGACCGGTACGACCATGGCAGCGGCAGCACCACAAATCATATATGTACAGGCTCCCGTCACTGGGTCCTGTACCTCCGATAGAACTAAGACGTTTGATCAGATGCGGAAATGGAACTGCCACTTTGACGGCAAAAACCTGTATGCGTTCCTCGAGCGAGTGGACGAGCTCCAAAAAGCATACGGATTTACCGATGCACAAATTCTTCAGGGATTTCCTGCGCTCCTACGTGGGGACGCTCAATTATGGCATCTGAATATAACCGGAGTAACAACATGGATAGAACTACAGGACCGACTCCGTCGATATTTTCTTGCCCCAGGCGAGCTGCGACATCTTGATAAAGAGATCCACAACTATCTCCAGGGCCCCTCCGAGTCAATTCGAGCATACACGACTCATCTAATGAAGTTGATGAGACGCAAAGGAGGTTTCGATCTGGAACGACAGTTAGACACCTTATATTATAATATGCGTGCCGAGCCACGCCTACACCTTTGTAGAAATGAAATACACGGATCCGAAGATCTAATCCAAAGAGTGGAAGATATAGAAGAGAACTTGAAACAAGTACGCCGCGAGTCTCGCAAAGCAAAGACGTCCATACCGAATAGGGGTGGGATTAGTTCCGTGACTCCCCCCTACAACCGTAACACATGCTGTTGGCGTTGCCGGCAGCCGGGTCATTCACGCCTTGATTGCAAGAACCCACAGAAACTTTTTTGTTCGTTCTGTGGGCGCGACTGCGTACTTACTAGAAACTGCCAATGCAATCGTTCGGGAAACGAAAGAAGGGTCGGATCCGGCAGTTCACAGATACGACCGAATCCTCCTCCGAACAACTCGATCAATCAGACTCACGGATCTTTGTAAAATTTAAGATCGGCAAATCCGTTGCCAAAGCCTTGTTAGATTCCGGAGCTGTGACGTCTTTCATAAGCAGACGCATTTTAAGCCTCTGCGAACGCGCCGGATGGACCAAACAATCGTCCGATGTCACCGCCACCCTAGCAGACGGCACGGAAGCCAAGTTAGAATGCAGCATCCAAGGTCACGCCAACATAAACGGCTCAGTATTAAATCACCGGTACCACGTGATGACAAATTTAGATAACGACGTCATCCTGGGCATGGACGCGATGAAAAAACTCGGAATAAACATGATGTGGAAAGGAAAAATAATGAGGCCAGATAAGAGTTTATCCGAGCCATCGGTCTATACGGTCGACAAACCGAAAGGACTGGCAGAGCTAACTACGGATCAACAAAACCGCTTAGAATCATTTCTATCGAACGAGATGTCACTGTTCGACGGGATACAAGGCCACACACCGTTGGCAAAACATCGTATCCGTATGAACGACGATAACCAGCAGCCACTAAAACAGCGATATTATCCGAAAAACCCTGTCATGCAGGAAATAATAGATAAAGCTGTAGATGAGATGCTAGCCGAAGGAGTCATTCGGAAGTCTACAAGCGAGTGGAGTTCTCCGGTCGTGCTAGCCAGAAAGAAAACCGGTAAAATTCGGTTTTGTATCGATTTTAGGAAACTAAACAAAGTAACTAAAAAAGATGCATACCCTTTGCCACAAGTAAACGACACACTAGATAAGCTAAAAGGGGCTAAGTTCTTATCCACCATTGACCTGAAAAACGGGTATTGGCAGGTCGAATTAACCGAGGAAAGCAAAGAATTTACAGCTTTCACAGCGCCCCGCAGAGAACTGTTCGAGTTCACTGTTATGCCATTTGGACTCCATGCAGCACCTGCTCCATTCCAGTGCTTATTGGACCAGATAATTACACCATATGTGGCTCCCCACGCATTTGCTTATCTCGACGATATCGTTGTGGTGTCACAAACTTTCGATGAGCATTTGGAACTGCTACGCGAAATATTTCGGTGTTTACGCAAAGCCAAACTCATCCCAAATAAAGAAAAATGCGAGTTCGTTAAGCGCAGACTCCGTTATCTCGGTCACGTGGTCGATAAAGATGGCCTCCGAACCGACCCAGATAAAGTGGCAGCGGTAACCCAATTAGAAGCGCCGAGAACACTAAATGAACTCCGGAGATTCCTAGGAGTAATTTCTTGGTACCGACGATTTGTCAAAAACGAGTCGTGTCTTAGTAACCCACTAAACAAACTCCTAAAGTAGAACCAAAAATGGGAGTGGGGAGAAGCCCAAGACAGGGCATTCCAGGAGCTAAAGAACCGCTTAACCGAAGCTTCAGTTCTTGCGTGCCCGGATTGGTCGAAGGCTTTTATTCCCCAATCTGACGCTAGCAAGAAGCGACTGGGAATAGTTCTTACCCAGGGAGAAGGTAGCGAAGAGCGCGTTATTGCCTACGCTAGCCGTACGCTCACGAAAGCCGAAAAAAACTACTCGGCAACCGAACTGGAATGTTTAGTAGTCCGATGGGGAATATGGAAGATGCGACACTACCTCGAAGGATACCACTTCATCGTCATTACCCATCATTAATCCCTTAAATGGCTAGATAGTATTGAAAGTCCAACGGGCCGTCTTGCTCGATGGGCCATGGAGCTCAGCCAATGGGACTACGAACTACGTTACCGACGGGGCGCCGAAAATCACGTCGCAGACGCCCTCTCCCGATAGACACTTCAAGTTTGAAAAGTTAATGCACCAATTCAGTGCAACTGGTACCAGAAAACTCTCGATGCCACCGAGAAAATCCCAGACCAGAACCCGGAATATTGCGTCATCAACAACCGTCTTTACCGACATATTCTCCACATGCTTGATTTTAATGATAACGATCCTAACGAGCTAACGAGCGTAAACGAGTGCTGGCCGAAACACACGATGCGCCAACAGCAGGTCATCTCGGAGTAGCAAAAACTCTTTCACGTCTCGTACAAAGTTACTATTGGCCTGGAATGTTCCGTGAAGCCACGAAATATGTGCATGCATGCGTCAATTGTCAAAAGAACAAAGTACAGCAACGTCAAAAACCAGGTTTGATGCACGCTACGAACATTGAAAACCCATGGGAAATGGTCTCGATTGATTTAGTCGGTCCTCTTTCGAGATCAAACTCCGGAAACATACAACTGCTTGTGATGCAGGACCATTTTTCAAAATGGATCGAGTTAAAACCACTGCGTAAAGCAACCGGACATGCAGTCACGAAAGCAGTACGGGATCAGATTTTAGTACGACACGGCTGTCCGAAGACAATGGTTAGCGACAATGGCCGACAGTTCATCTCGAAAGAGTTTCAGAAGTTGCTTACAAACTACGGAGTGGCTTCACGACGAACCCCAGTTTACACGCCTCAGTGCAACCCGGTCGAGCGTGCCAATCGCACAATAAAAACAATGATTAGGCGGTTCATCCAACGCTCACAAAAAACGTGGGACGATAACATCACAGAAATACAATTTGCCTTTAACACGGCAACCAGTGACAGCACCAGATTTTCGCCGGCATATCTAAATTACGGCCGTGAACTACTACCACCCGGCAACCTGATAAACGAAGGTGGAAACCCTGCCACCAGTACCGCATAAAACCGTATAAAACGGGTGCAGTTTTCAAAGCCAAAAGCATCAGTATGACTTACGTCATAGGGCATGGTCACCGAAGGTGGGGGAGCCCGTACTTAAAAAAGTTCACGTGCTATCGGATAAAGCCAAGGGAATAGCAGGTAAATTGGTCGATCCGTATGATGGCCCTTACACTGTCTATAAAAAGATCTCACCTGTCATGTTTGATCTTAAACCACGGAGAGGGAAAATCATCAAGGGTATTCACGTTCGGGATCTCAAACCCCAAATTCCCAAGTCGACGTCAGGGGGCGAAACCGACTCTGACTAACAGCGCCCTCTCCATTCCCACGCTTTTATCACCAGAAGTGGAGGAAACTATCAGCTCAGAGGAATGAAATCAAGTTCAAGAATCATCAGTCGAATAGCAACCAGCACGATGAATAGTCTTCCCGCAACTCCGGTCTCTGACTTCTTACATTTGCGCGAGCTCAAGCTCACGCTTCCGATCTATTTTTACGGGGCAACAGAAATAGCCTCCATCGATACCGGGCGTCGGGTCTCATCGATGAATTACGGCGCCGCCAGCTGGTGTTTCGATCACCACGCAAAGAAAATTTACGGAGGAATAAAATTTAATAACGGGCTATTTGACGACGATGTATTTGAGTCCAATACATACCATCTCGCCATTTACGTTGGAACTGGAAGTAACTGTGAGAGGTCGCACACTCAACCACCGATTTGTAGTGGTGTGCGACCAAGTAGAACCTATGATACTGGGCACGGACTTCTTAAGAAACATACAGTTCCGCATGCTCGTCAACGATCGACCACGAGGACGCAGCGAACGCCGCAGGCAGCGCAAACGGGAACAACGAGAACAACAGGAGAAGATAGAAACTCTGAATGACTCAGGGTTCTGCGAACCGGTATGAAAGTTTTACCATTAGAATTAATTAGGCTGCTACTTGACCAACCGCGGGAATATGTTTTCGGCGATATTCGAAAATCAAGCGCGCCCAAATATTAAATATTGTAAGTAGCAAGCGAGAATGTAAACATGACCGAGTAAGAATGCGAGAACCCGAGACGCGGCAGCGTGTTGTTGTTTCACAGTCACAATAACTTTGTTTGTTTACGTATGCTCATTTCGAGTGTAGCCTCGTGTATAGTTCCATATAAGGAATCAGAGAAAATAACACGGCGCCGCGACTACTGCGGAAGGAATGCGCCGAAAATTCCACGAACTATAATTCTCTCACGCGGGTCCCGATTTTCCCACGCAAGTACGGAGCTCTCGTCAGTCTAGCCGCAACTATCAAACCGCACACCTCGCAATGGACGAATTGCTCGAGGACCTCGAGCGCGAATTAGCCGAAGCGATGGCTAGTAGTGCGGCCCCGGCCGAGAAATTTAGTGAGGTAATTGTCGAGCTACAGCGAACCGTCGACGGACTGTGCGACCTCCCGGACGAAGGCCACGACATCAGCGCGCCGGTAGGAGTCTCACCGCCGATGACACCGACAGCAGGGGAGCTCGCTCCACAAGCACACACGGCCTCTTCCATCTCAGTGGACGAGTACGTACCGGAGCCCCGCGTGCAACCGAGTAGCAAGGCCACCTATACGCCAACACCAATATCATGAAAATGTTAAGATAGGTTTCACTAAATTTATTCAGCATGGACCGGCACACTGTGTATTAGCTGGAAGTAGTGGTACATATGTTGTGTGTGTATGCGTACATCATGAAAATTTGAAACTGATGCTTAGCGGAATCAATATAGAGCGTTTCACAAAAGACACAGAATTACCTCTAAAAAATTATCATGATTGCATTCAAGCAATTGTACGCACTAATCAATCGACTGCATATTTAGTTGGAGACTGTTTAGATTATCCAAATACAAGAAAACTGAAAGAAATATTACTTAAGACTCTTGAATACCTAGATTTACTGTGTGAAAAATTGATGAAATTAAAAACTCACGATTGTGTTGCAAAAAACCAGTCCCTTTTTATCAAAGACCTGAATAAAAATCTATCTCATGGAGAATTCATAATTTGTTTTGATTTTGCAGAAAATTACGAATTTGTAATACAAAATTCAGCTCAATCATTTCATTGGAATAATAATCAAGCAACTATATTCACAATTCCGTAATCTATTTTAAAGAGAATAATGAACTTGAACACAGGAGCTTAGCTATTATATCTAATAATTTAAATCATGATACTGTAGCAGTTTACAAATATCAAAAAATAATTTTAAATTATATAAAAACGAAATTTGAGTCAAAAAAATATATTACGTATCTGATGGAGCAGTTTAACACTTGAAAAATAAAAAAAATTTTGCTAAACTCCTTTTCCATGAGAAAGATTTTGGGATTCCAGCTGAATGGTATTTTTATGCTACCGCACATGGGAAAGGCGCATGTGATGGAATTAATTCTAATTTAAACCGAGGTACAAAATGTGCTAGTTTACAATGCTCGTCGAATAATTTTACTGCACAAGATCTTTACAACTGGCCCAAAAATCAAGGAATTCGTCGCTGAAGGACGTCAGATGGACCTGACAGAAGTAGACGACGTCTATACGGAACCTCCGATGGATGCGAGTGCAGAAGCAGCGTTAAGCGACCCGCCACCAGCGAGCGCAGCGAGCACGCAGGTAAGCATCACTACACCGGGAGATGTAGCGGCTGCCTGTAACATCACGGCCCCGCGGAAGGCCTCGCAAGGCCACGAAAGTTGTTAAACGAGCGGCCGTTAGAACCGAGAAGGCTGCGTCGTTGATTCCGGTAGCGAAGCGAAAGCCCGGTCGACCGAAGGGCTCCCGAAAGCGCGTGATTATCGTAATCTCTCTCATTTTCCTCCTTGTTTGATTTCAGAATGGATAAAGAAGAATTCATGCGCATGTGCGCGCATTTGTTCAAGGAGCTGTCGTTTGGGGCTAAGGAAGAGCCAAGCTACTCTGTCTCAAAATCCGAGGTTGATCTGGAGGTGATCCCGATAATACGCGCTCGGGTAGGTGCGACATTGCGCCGCCCATACTCCACTGGACCACCCCCGTTCCAGCCACCTGAAGACGAAGAAGAAGAGGGCGCCGTCGCTCTTCAAGAGACCGCGGCGCCATAATCAGTCGAGGAGCACGAAGAAGAGGGTACCTTCGCTCAGTAATAGAGAGCGGTGCCACGTATAAAGTAGGGGGTCGCACAGGATGTGGGCTCATGTGCGGCTGCGGAATCTTTAGGGGCGGAGGCTGTGCCAGAGAGCTCGGGCATCTTAATGATCGAGGTGTCGGACGACGAGGGCGATGAGGTCCGAAAGCGGGACCCATCGCCACGCGTATTGGAGGCGAGGAACCTCGAGCAGCTGCATGGCACCCTCATGGAAGAAGAGTTATTCGCAGCGCTCGACCAGTTTGTTGAGCAGCATGGCGATGCTGGAAGCCGGAGGATGCGGAAGTGGCTTCCGCTAGTAAAAAACCGGTGCGCAGAGCAGCGCTCAGTTTTTGGCATCCGCAAGGACCGACGCGTTCGTAAGGAGGCCGAAGAGCGGCAAGCCCGAAGGAAGTGGCGCGCCATGAGCGCGCTCGCGCGGAACGCCGCCGCGAAGAAGAGAAGAAGCGGGACATCCGGTGTTACATGTGTGGTACACCGGGTGTCAAGAAGTTAAAAGACTGTCCAAACATCGCGGAGCACCGGCGATACAAATAAGTGTAGCCTCCGGTGCCCCTTACGTTCAGCTTTAATATATTTTTTTATACTTTTCCATCAAGGGTTGTATTTCATTACAAGAACCTTTGCATCATGGACATAGGATCCTTACCTGTTCCTCCGAGAGGTCATCGAGCGCGATGATTGAGCTGTCACCATCCTGGTATCCAGCGTTTGAGTGAGGAGTATAACGAATTCGCGATTAAATTAAGGATTCAATCGTTAATTCGATTTGACGCTCGATCCGACGGCGCAAGTATCAAGGATGATGAGCGGGTCAGCGAGCGTGGCGCCTGTCGTGGAATAGAGAGAGATAGATGAACTCGCGAGAGAGAGAGAGAGAGACGGCGCGATAGGGAAATTCGATCGCGTCGTCAGATCGATTTCCGCCGCGATAAAGGATAGACGCGTGAGCGATATCGCGAATAGATACGCTACAAGCTACGCGATGCGAAGTGTGTGTGTGGGTGTGAGTGAGCGCAGTTTTGGCCAACTACTCCACCACCGAGAGAACTGCACTGCACCTGCAGGGCAGTGCAACTTGCATAACGAGCCTATCGAGCGATATTGGTGAATGCAGCACCGTACGAGTAAGAACATCGTGTACTATTGCGGCGGATTGCAAACGGCGATCCACTTATGTATGTGTGCGTGTGTTTTCCCGCGAATAACGCCTTCTCGGTTCGCGATTACTGAGTAGTTGGCATCGTGAGCACAGCACGGTTCTCACGATCGTAAAGTCCAAGCAACGGAAAGCGAGACTCGTCAAGAGAGTCTCGCATTTGTACAGCGGCTGTTTCACCTGATCAGCGGGGAAAATCACATGTAGATTTTCCCGCTGCAACGTGCAGGAAAGGTAGGAGTATGCAGTACACCGGTACTGCACACCGCATAAATAGCCCCGTTGTACAAAATATAATCGCAGTCTCCAAAGAGCACCATATAAAAAAATATCAAGTAGTTGGTTTTTGTGCCGCATTTTTAATCTGGAATAAAAAAAAAACATTTAAAAGTTGATAAGGTTTAATATATTACTATACTTATATTCGTTTGATCAGAAAACATGCATTGCTGCAATTATTATGTATAAAATCCTTCGATTACATGGAAGTTAGTACTTAGTAACTTTTTCCCGTAGGCCCTAGTCTAGAAGCACCAGTAGGGGTACTGTACAGGAACTTTTAACACTAAGAGTGTGCACAGAAAGTACCACTTTTTCTCTCAGCACCTGTTCGAGAATGTTGTATTTTCGTCCTCGTTAGGCAAAAAAATAGTATACGGTACTCTGGAGGAAAATTAACCAGCCTAGACCTCGTGTTTTCCACCCTCAATTTCGTTTAGGATGTTAATTTACACTAGTTCTGGACTGTTCAAGTTTTATCCTCCCTAGTAGTGTCATCTACTGTTTCATGCGATAAGCGTACAATCTGATTTTAGGCCTCATTTTTACGTGAGAGTAAAATAAGCCCCTTAGTTAACGCTTCAAAAACGGGACTTCAATTCGAATTTCAGCTTTGCCGGTCCTCGAACCGCAACGACGACCATCGAGGTCTACAATTCTATTTGTGATACTCATGCGAGAAGCTCGATGAATCGTACGCAGATAAAAGGCGCTTCAGTTAAATTGGGCTTCTCACACTTTGCGTCATAAAAGACGGATCAATACATGAGCAAGAAATAGATTTCACTCTCGTGTAACCTTTTCACACTATGGTAAAATCATTTTATCGTACTAGTATCTTAATGGCTATTAACGCCCCTGCTACAAAAAGTACTATTGCAATAATTTAATTTAAAAATGACATTGTTCCTACTCTCACTTAACTCATTAAGGCCTGAAAGGACACTTTTTTTTTACCTTTTTCAGCGGCTTTATTTAGTATAAAATCACACGGAAAAAAAATTGAGACAAACCATTTCCAATGTAAAATTGTTTGAACTTTCGATTTATGCATTCAGAATTTGAAAAAACAATGCATATTACCAAAGTTAGTAAAAAATTTATTTAACAAAAAAAACGAATTTTCGAGTGATAAATTTTATTCATTTCATATTTTTGCATTGAAATCGTTGGAGCAATTTTCGTATTTCATCCATTAGAAGCCAAGTTATATCAATTTAATTTGGAAGTAATATAAAATTCAGTAATTCCGAATTATGTAGTATAAATAAATTTTTACTACGCCTCTCATTAATTAATTTAGAAAGTTTGCATTTTAGGCTTTAATTTAATTTTTTAGGCGGCTCTGTACGATTTTTTAAACCAAGATATCGCAGTTTGAAGATCTGATACGCTTAAACTACGAACCTGTAAATTCTCACATTGATGCAAAGCATGAAAATAGCAATACATTAGTTTCTTCTTCAAACTGCGATATCTCGGCTTAAAAAAATCGTACCTAGACGACGAAAAAATTAAATTTCAGCTTTAAAGATAAGCTTTACAGAGAAATTAGTTAAATTCATGGTTAAATTTTTTTTAACTTGTATACTGTAAAAATTCGAAATAGTTGGTGTTTTAGATTTTAGACATTATTTCCAACATTTGAAGTACAATATCTGGGCTTGTAATGAATGAAATCGAAAACTTTCGATGAGGCTTTAAGGATTGGGGTCTATGGGCGCAAAAATTACTCTAACCACAGAGATCTACCTACGATTTCGATAAGAAAATACCAAATGAAAAAAATTTTTCACTCGAAATTTCGTGTTTTTGTTTGTTAAATAAACAGAAATAACTTTGGTAATACACATTTTTTCAAATTCTGAATGCATAAATCGAAAATTCAAATAATTTTACATCGGAAATGGTTTGTCTCAATTTTTTTTCGTGCGATTTTGTACTAAATAAGGCCGCTGAAAAAAGTAAAAAAAAGTGCCCATTCAGGCCTTAATGAATTAAGGAAAAGCCAGACGAGTATAATTAACTATCGACGTTTGCGCTTTCATACTTCTTTCGTTCAATTTTCAATAGTTTAATATCTTGCAAGTTAGGCTCAATTCTTTCAACTACAACGAGTTGAGACCAACTTGAAATATGTTGAAATATTGAAAACTGAACGAAAAAAGTGTAAAACAATAATTGTCGTTACCTGTGCTTCGCCGGCTTCCCCTTCATAATGAGAATTCTCGTACCTTATCTACTAATTTCAAAGTATTCCTTTTCAAGAAGGGCATGTCGTTCACATGGAATCTAGAGAGCCCCACCAGTTGAATAGATTATTTACAACGATTTAATTAAGAAAATGAGATACTTAATATTTACTAACTTTACAGTATTTGGATCTCGGTAAAAATAATACTTGTATTAATGACCGATGCGTCTTCACGCCACGTCGTCGCGCCCACTGCTATGTATCTTGTTTTTTACTTCATAATAAAAATTGCTTCAATATTTCTGTTATATTTCTGTGATGCTAAAGAATTTTTTTTAATTAATATTAGACGAGATAAATCCCAAATTTAGTCAAAAACTTGTTAAAGACTAAGTTAGGGATCGACCATGGCCTTGTACTAATTTAAAACCTAAAACGCGGCAAATTGCATGAATCGAAATTCGAAGAAATTCACTAATAAATTTGGCACAACAATTTTTATGGACCGTATTTACGTAATAAATCTCCGGAAAATCCTTATTTCAATCCCTACAACTCCCGGAGACACGCTACTAGTTTGGACTCTGTCGAATCCGCAAGATTTACTTTTGAAGGGGTGCCAGACGATAACGTCTCTCGCTGACTCGGTGTCATCGCTCTCTCTCGCTCCGGCTGCTCTCTTGAGACCCTCCCCAGAGGGGATTCCGCTGAGGAAGGCGTCTCGGGCCATGCGCTCCCGGCATCGAATTGGTTGAAAACTCGCGAAAAACCCTACGTGCAAGTGGCACGACGCAACTACTCGGCTTAGACGACACACACGGCAAAGGAAAACACAAATAAATCCATTAAATGAACACGGCAGAGCCGTCCTTGGCTTAGTGGGTAAGGCGCTTGCCTGCTAATACAAAGCGACTCAAGTGGTCGTGAGTTCGATTCCCGTCTGAAGCTCGAAAATTTTTTTCGGGCTTTTTTCGGACGGAAAAAGAACCTCGACTACGGTATTTGGAAAAAAAAAAAGTCCCGCTGGGCAAAATTATTGAACAATAACAAGTCCCACTGGGCAAAAATTGAATAAAAAAGTCCCACTGGGCAAAATACCAGGTAATGGCCTAAGCTCACCAGCAAAAGGCCAATAAAAACTATTAAAAAAAAAAAAAAAATGAACACGGCAAAGTAAGGAAATTAAACACGAGAATTTATTTATTTCAATTCTTGTCCATTCCGCGCTACAGGTGTTCCGCAAATACAACTCACGAAAGGCTTCCGCCGCACAGTCCGCTGCTCGCAAAAATCCCTCTCTCGCAAAAAGCTCAATATATGTAGTCCGGAATCTCAGTCGCCCGCTTAGCACCTCTCGCACGTCGGCATAAATAAATTCACCTACAGACTCGCACCTCGACCTCGATCGTTTCGCTATTATCTTTATATTATATATATTTTTTATATATTTTATTATTATCTTTATATTATAAATTATCTCTCCCGCGAACAATGGCCACCGCTGTTTGATCACCGGTGATCGAACTCCATGCATGCGCCACCACGAATACTCGCCACCGCTTCTGATCCGACTAACGCCGCACAGTGGGCTAAAACACGATTATTTTTTTCAAAATAAAATAACTTCACACAAGAGATACCGATTTGAATGATTTTTTTTTGTATATTGCAGCTAAGTGAATATAGATTAGAGGAAAAATAGAGAAAATTAAGTATGGATGAACTTATAAATAAGCATTTTTATCAATAAGAGTTAAATTTCTAAAACTTGTATACGGTTTTCTGTGAAATTCAAAAAAAAAATACCTGTTATTCTTGTAGAATGTGGAGGTTATAAAAATTGATTTCAAAATTTTCTCTATTTTTCCTCTAATCTACATTCACTTAGCTGCAAGTACAAAAAAAATCGTCCAAATCGGTATCTGCTGTGTGGAGTTATTTTATTTTGAAAAAAATAATCGTGTTTTAGCCCACTCTGCTCCGCGCGGTACTTAATTAATTCCAGTTACGCGACTCCATGACACCGACTCACTCATCCGCTGAAACCGCGAATACCTCGCACCATCACCTACCTCTTGGCGAGAATGGAGTTTAGCAGCAGACAGGCTAAATCTACTTACGCGGGTGTGTCTTCCAGCTCGTCCTTCTTTCCTCTCCAGCTAATCCGCTCTTCTCCGTCCTCTAACTCGTTCGTCCTCTAGTTCGCAAACAACGCAACTCCTCGAGGTTTGTCCTTCGCAAGTTGGAAAGGTGGCACTCGAATGGCGGCAAATGGCGGAATAGGCTGCTCGCGAAACGCATGTGTTCAATCTCAAGACCGGGCAGCGAGTGAGCCTTCTTCTCGCTTCGGCTTCCGCTTTCTTCTCCAAATCCAGATTTTGGCGCTGTCTCCGTCGCTCTCATCTCGTTCCGTCGCCGATACTAACTCCCTCCTACGGCGCGCGCAATTCAAAACCAGTAATTATCATGTCCGAAATACATTAATATCCCACCCGAGACTGTCTACGGAAAGTTACTAGGCATCTAGCGCTAGGCGATTTCGCGCACACGGGTTTGGCGCACAGCGCCGTCATGTGCTGGTCAGATACGGTCACGCATCTTACTTGGCAAGAGTTACGAGCGCGCATGTCGTTCCGCGCCTATCTCTCTCGCTACGTACTCTCTACGTACGGTTGGTTGTCTCTCTCACCCTCATGCACCGCGCAACTGCTTCCCCGCGTCTATCGGCTGGGCGCTCCCGTCGCCGCTTTCATCCTGGCGCTTACGTTTATTGGTGCGCTCTCCCGTGCTTTTGCAAAGCACAGTGGTCGCGCCACGAGGAGGTTAGCCCGACGGGATAGGGCAGGGACAAGGAAGCACTAAATTCTCGGGCAGCGAGACACGAGCACTCTCCCGGGGCACTGTTGCATTCTAAAAAGCAGTGCACTAACCCGGAGATATTTGTTTTTTTTCCGGTGCTGAACGCGACTAGCCAGCCGCCATGACACCCCGACAGCCATGCTCGGTGACCGTCAAGGACGCGAGGACGGACCACCAGGATGACGTCGCCGAGGTCCTTCGCGCTCTGTTGCAGGTGCAGAGAGAGACAGCGCCACTGGTGATGCACCACGCGCACACACACACAGGCACGCACACGCCGCGCACGCAAGCACTACTGGCGAGAGAGAGAGAGCGATACCACAGCGCGCGCGAGAGAGAGGGAGAACTAGGCGCCGTGCTATCTAGTAGGCGCGAGAGAGAGGGGAGACCCGAGCCGCACGATACATGAGCGCGAGAGAGAGAGGAGACGTGCGCGAACTGACTCACGGCGACGGCGCGGCAACGTGAGTCACTATTAACTTAAGCCCTTCTTTAGGGATAATCCAAACGCGGAAATCGGGCGCATGCGCGAGCTATAGGCAGCATCGACTGCTGCCACAACCCGTGTATAGCGGTTTTCGAGGCCGGGAAAATTCCTGGCGATAGGTTTCGGGATAAGGTTGGCCCGCACAGGAGTTGAGTGTTGTTAAGCCATTTTTCGAGACGTGCCGGGTCACCTTTCTCCTCACTCTCGCAACACTCAAATCACGCGCGCAAACCTGGGCACGGATGATTGGTCCTTTCTCAAAAAGGCTACGTGAGTAAATGATATGGCTGACTCCGGGCAATAGGTGCGCGTGCGAGAGAGAGAGAGAGAGATATTCGAGACACGAGAGTGAGAGAGACCAAAAGAGACGCGCAGCGCGAGTTGAAGCAAGGAGATTTCCGCCCTGCACACTCGCTGCCCGGACCTCTGACCAGTCAGACGTGTAGAGAAGCACCCTAGTCTTTTCCGTGATAGAAAGGAGCAGGACAAGGGAAATCGAGCGCCGAGGATTTCTCTGAGTAGAAAAGGTGAGTGGGAAAGCCATTCTAGACCGCGAGCGGTGAATTTGTGGGGTTTTTCCGGTTTCTTATCGGGACGAATTACTGGAGGTCGTGCGGGGACTTTCCCTTCTATTTTTCGCGACGGACGCGCTAGTTCGCGAGCGGGCGCGGGCATGTGGGTGCTTGGTGTGAGCCGTGAGGCTTTTTGTCGTGACGGTGGGCCGAGCGGACGGTGAACCCCGGTCTCACCCGAACATTATTTTATTTTGTTACAGGCACGGGTTGCCTCAATTCGAGACGCGGTGCGGCGGCCATTTTGTGACCACTTGCCGAGGAAAGAGCGTGCGCGAGACACCGGCCTGCGTGCCAACCGTCGGGTGTAAATACTTGATTGTCGATTAACAATAAATGTGTATTTAATTCCAATCCCGTTCTACCAATTATTTGCGAGTTCCTCGTGCATGCGTCCATCATTTTAGGATTCGAAGGGCAGGTGGTGCGCGCGAGCCTGTTCGATTTTCAACCGTTGCTAAATCGTTCGTATTCGTATATTGTTGCTGTGCGTAAGCACCACCTGTGGCACGGACGTCTACCGGGAGCTGGAACCTCGTGGGTCGAGGATCGCTGCCCCAGATCCTCTCGCTCGGCGAACCTCCTCTAGAGGGTAGAGGCTCTAGCCGTAGGTCGAGGACCTTAATTATTAAAATTTATTGTAGCGCGGTACGGGGCCCAGGTTACAACGTTACAAATGGCGCCCAACGTGGGGCAGCGCTGAGCCAACGAGATCTCCCTTTGTTCCCGGGTTAAGAAAATTTTTGACAAAAAAAAATTTTTTCGAATTTTATAATTTTCGAGTGTAAGAGGGAGAGCGCTGAGTGTGTGAGTGCGATAAGCGTGTAGGGCTGCGCAGCAGCGCGTCGTCCGTCGAGCGTGCGATAGTACGACCGTTGTCGTCCCGAATAGTATAATCTGAATTTTTTTTTTGTTAGAATTTTTTTTCTTTTACGACGTAATTTATGTTACTTATCCTGTAGTCTGTAGTTTTGTGTACGGTATTGTAAACCGATTGTTTGCGTACTGCCCTTCAGGTTAATTTAAAATCATTCCAATAAATTGTTGGAAGTTGTAAATTGCGCTGAATTTGTTTGGGGTCTGCACGTGGCACAAGATTGCCACACACACACACACTAGTAACCAACCAAGGACCTCCGTAAATTGATTGCCCACACAAAGATTTTTTTTTCCCTGAATAATATTTCATAAATATTGTTGTGCCTGGCAAATTGTTTGTTTCAGCTTCTTACAAGTTCCCGGTGTGGTCAACGATTTTTTTTGTTTTCGAGACAGGAGAACCGCCATTTTGGTTTTCTATTTGTCGAGACGGAATTGAGATTGAGCCAGCTCTCTCTATTTCCTTGTTGTTGGAACACTCTTGTGCAGGTTCCATTACATTTTCGAGACAGAAAGGAGATTGAGTAAATCTCTCCAAAGGAATTTTTTTTGTGTGTTTCAGTAGTGGAGCGAAAAGAAAACTAAAATTTCCGAACCGGCGAAAAAGGCTTCGCGGCCTACGTCCCGACGCCATTGCTTATCGTGACAGTGCGAAAATTGTGTTGCAGGAACCGCGACTGGATGGATTGCCTGCGGCTAACCTAAGAAATTCTCGCTTGGGTCTTAGCCCAGGGGCAACTCCTGACAAATAGCACTGCCCGAGTGGAATTTTTTTTTTGTTTGGCATTAATTATTAGCGCCCCGAACTCCGTCCTCGAGTAAATATAAGTGTGTGTGTGTGGGGCCACGTTGCTGCAGGCAACACATAATTTGATTGATTAATCATTCTTTCTGCTTCCCCCCTGTACTATTGTTTATTTGTTGTTACTTATCTAAGGTGTTGGGTTCCCACCCCTTCCCCGAAAACCGTTTTTTTTCTACCCCCATATTACTTATTATCGACATAGCATTTTTGGGACAGATTCTAGGGCACGGTATTTAGAATGTCTAACATCGCAGACTATGCCGCATTAATGCGTGACTTAACGAAGGACCGGGACGTTAGACATCGTTTAAGGGAGCTAAGAAGATTAGATGACACCAGGTCCTTACAGGAACTCAAGCTACTGAACCTGAGCCTACAGGGCAGCCATAAAGTATTGGCAGAACGCCTGCTTAGGGCCCAACTGCGGGCAATCGGAATAGTCGACCGCGTACCATGGTACCCGGAATTGGATGAGAATGATACTCCTGGAGAAGAATTCCCAGAAATCGACTCGGATGACAATTACAGCGTGGCATAACGTCAGGAAATTCACCCCGTGATCCCCATAACGTCCGGAGCCGGCGCGCTATCGGGTACACCAGGAACGGTAGCCCAGACGATCCCAGCAGTGACCAGCGCTAGCCTTTCCACGAGCACAGTCACAGTAGCCTCTACAATGGGGGGTCTACGCATCTCTGACAAAGTACGGGACGTACTGGATTATATGATACCAGGCTACAACCCTCAGCGACCCTCCGGCCCTGTTCCCCGGCACTTGGCCGACTATGCGGGAGCGGCCTTCCAAGGGCCACCAATAAGAGACACTCGTAACACTTGGACATTGCCTCCTATCGAGGAATCGCCCATACCGCCGTTCTCGAGACCTCCTTCCTTACATCCTCTTTCGAGACGGGGTACCCCCCCTGCAGACGAGACTCAACCATGGTCGAATCTAGCGGATTCCAGAGGCCGGTCGCCACCAATAGACACACCTCTGCCGAAGAAAGTGATCAGGGCACCCGAGGGTGCATTGCTGTTGGACGGTCAGCAGTTCCCGGGAATTAATCCACAAATGCTCGAGACGGGTAATCGAGCCACATTGGACCATAGGCCAATGTCACCGAGGCCCACGGGTCTACAACAACCACCACCGAGGAATGCGAGAAGGAGAACGAGTAGAACCCATCGGTCAGCCAAGTTTAGGGACGACAGCGACACCGACAGCAGTGACTGCGGCAGCTACACGGAACCAGAGTCGAGACACCGTCGTCGAAGGCGTTTCGAAAGTTCTAGCTCGGATTCAGCGACGGACTCCGAAGACTACCCGCGTCATGGTTATCGGGACGGAGACCTAGGCCACCAGAGAGATATAACGGCCCGGACGCTGCAACTCATGAAAACTATGCAGAGCTGGCGTTTAAAATTTTCGGGAGAAGAAAAGGAAGGGCCCGAGGAATTTCTGTCACAGCTCAACGATTGCCGTCTAAGCGCTGGCATGACCGATGCCGAGCTGTTGACAACCCTGCCGTGTGCATTGTCAAAGAGTGCGAGTATTTGGTTTCGTACCCATAAGCGAGACATCTATTCATGGAAGGACTTCAAAAGGGCATTCAGGCATCAGTACGTCGGCGAGTGGGACCGAGAAGACTTGCTGGACGAACTCAAGTCGAGGACCCAAGCCAAAGGGGAGAAAATAGCAGTCTTCCTCACCTGTTTCCGCTACATTATAGGCCACTTCAAGAGGCCACCCTCGATGAAGCGACAGCTAGGAATCGCATACAGGAATATCTTACCGGAAGACATTCGAGTCCTTCAAAAGCCTGGAGTACCTAGGACGCCAATGGGAAAAGGATAAGGACTTGGATAAGCGCTATGCCCCTCCACCCACTAAGGACTCAGCCAGACTCCCAGGCGGAGCTTTTTCGGGACTTACCTCTTCGGGACACGCGAAAATGGCCAAAGTGGCGGCCGTCAGTGAGGACTCGAGCCAGAAACCCGATAAGCCGCATAGAAGCGAGAGCAGCAAGGGAAGAACAAGGACAAGCAGATCTTCCAGTGCAGAAATAGCGGCGAACGTGGTGCTACCCACGAACCCAACGGCCCCGCCGGACCCAGCGACCACGGCAAGTGCGTTGCCCAGCAATATGCCCCAAGGCAGCAGTGCTGGTGCCGGCCAGCGCCAGAATATTTTCGGATCGGGACAAAACAGAGGCGCAAGGCCAAACACTGGGCCGTACGCGGGAATCTGTTTCGTTTGCTCGAGACCGGGACATAGGGCGTCCCAATGCGACCAGAGAGCCTGTTTTAGATGCCATCAGAAAGGCCATAGTGCAGCTCAATGCACCCAGCCGCCTCAAGCACCAAAACAACAGTGCCAGGTTTGTGGCACAGAGGGCACGACCTTTAAGGACTGCCGCAACAAGGGGGAGTGTTGCGGCGCACTTTAAAAAATAACACGGATATGGACATGCCTAAGGGAGATACGGCAGTCCGTCCGACGAAGCGATCATCTCCTGATGTTGTTCTTGAAGCCCTCGCCTGGCTTCATGGGTCGTTTGGACCTGCCATGGCGTCTTCGCCGCCACGTCCTGTCCAGGGAGGGGGAGAAACCGTAGTGCCTACGGTTGAAGGCAGTCCTGCGCCGCTGATCGAGACAGATGCCCAGCCAGTCCTGGACAGCATAGCAGTCACAAGCACAAAGAATAGGAATTTCATCAATATCTCCCTTGGAGGCGCTAATTATCGAGCCTTGTTCGATCCTGGCGCCATGATTTCCCTAGTCGGCTCGCATCTAGCGAACCGCTTTAAGGACCGATTGGAAGAATCCAGATTGGCAGTTAGAGGCGTTACAGGGGAATTAGTAAAGTATTAGGGCTCCTGAAATTCAAGTTAGAGGTGGACGGACAGACCGGCTCACTTAAAGTCAGAGCCGTGGACGGACTCGGCCACGACGTTGTCCTCGGGATGAATTTTTTTCGGGACTGGAACATAGAGGCGAAACTAGGGCAGAACCTCTGGAGAGTGGGAGAAGGAAGCTGGCACCCCTTTGCAAATGGAAACTCCGGATTCGAGATAGGGATATTCGCCGAATGCGCCGGCATTTCGGAACTCAACAATGACCAGAACGAAGAAATTGAAAAATTGGTTACCAAATGGCTGCCCAAGGAAGGCCGCACATTCGGCAGAACGGATCTGACCGAGCACTTCATCACGGTGGAAGGCGATCAATCAGTGAAACACACTCCCCGGAGGTTATCCCCAAAGATGTGGCGAATAGCAAAGGAAGAAGTGGAGCAGATGCAACAAAACGGGGTAATCGAAAGGTCAGCTAGCGATTGGTGCAGCGCCCCCGTGATCGTGAAGAAACCGGACGGGAAATACAGATTTTGCATCGATTTTCGAGACCTGAATAAAAGGACCAAGAAGGATGCGTACCCAATTCCAAGCATCGACTCAATTCTAGAGAAACTACGGAAGGCGCACTACATCTCAAAGATCGACTTGAAGCTGGCATACTTCCAAGTCCCTATGGAGGAATCGAGCCGACGCTATACAGCTTTCGCGATACCTGGGTCGGGCCTATGGCAATTTACCCGGATGCCGTTTGGATTAACCAACGCACCAATGACGTTTCAGCATCTGATCGATGCCTTGTTCGGGCCAGAGTGCGAGCCGTTCATCTTCGGATACCTCGACGACATTATCATCTCGACAGAAACCTTCGAGGAACACCTGGAATGGCTCGAGATAGTACTCAAGAGACTAGTTGGAGCGGGTCTCTGTGTTAATCGAGACAAATGCGAATTTGGCTGTTCGCGAGTCACGTACCTGGGCTACCTACTGGACAAGGAAGGACTGAGACCAGACCCAGAGAAAACAGCGCCAGTCCTAGAATACCGGAACCAAGATTCCGCTGCTAAAACTCCTCAGAAACAGCCAAGACTGGAGATGGGAAGAGGAGCAACAGCGAGTCTTCGAGGCGTTGAAAAAGGCACTGACCACAGCACCCGTATTGGCGCGCCCTGATTTCTCGAGACCGTTCGTAGTGCAATGCGACGCGAGCAATTACGCAATTGGAGCGGTCCTTACCCAAGAGTTCGAGGATGGCGAACACCCAATAGTGTATGTGAGCCGCGTGCTATCTTCAGCCGAAAAAAATTACACCACCACCGAGAAAGAGTGTCTTGCTCTCATCTGGGCAGTAAGGAAATTACGACCATACCTGGAAGGGTATAAGTTCACGGCAATTACGGAACATAGCGCGTTAAGATGGCTGCGCAATCTAAAAGACCCTACAGGCCGGTTGGCAAGATGGGCCCTAGAGATGCAGCAATGGGACTTCGACATTATACATCGCAAGGGAGCGATCCACTACGTGCCAGACGCTCTTTCCAGGGGCTTCGTGACAGAGAACGAGGAGGCGGCCGAATTCGGGGAAATCAACGACCAATGGTATCTGGACAGAATGGAACAGGTCAACAGCACCCCAACGAAATTCCCTAATTGGAAGGTCGAAGATAACCGCCTATACTGCTACAGAAGAGACCCGATGCTGGACCCTATCCTCTTCCCGGAGGAGAAATGGAGATTAGTCGTGCCTAGTGATTATCGAGACAGAGTTCTACAAGACGCTCATCGGGACGTGTCGTCGGGACATTTAGGGATCGAGAAGACCTACGACCGACTGGCAAGGGAATACTACTAGCCCGGAATATGGTACGACGTGCACCAGCTCGTGATGGAATGCGTGGAATGCCAGAGCTATAAGACCATGCAAACGGCACCACAAGAACTGATGGGCCACCGGGTGGTTGAGAGGCCATGGGCCGTGGTGGCGGCCGACATGATGGAGTTTCCGCAAAGCAAAGGCCAGTACAAGTACCTGCTAGTTTTTCAGGACTTGTTCATGCGCTGGGTGGAGCTGAAACCCCTGCGCAAGGCCGATGGAAAATCGGTAGCTAAAGCCCTGGAGGAGCTGATCCTGTTCCGGTGGGAAACCCCTGATTTCTTGTTAACAGACAATGGAAAGGAGTTCGACAATCAACACCTGAAGTCAATGCTAAAGGAGTATGAAATCAAGTTTACGACTACGCTACCCTACCACCCGCAGCCGAATCCTGTCGAACGAAGCAACCGAACCTTGAAAACCATGATCGCCACCTTTGTCGGAACAAAACACAAGAACTGGGACCAACACGAAGTGTCGCCCGCATTTCTAAATTACGGGCGCCATCCCAACCCCGTGAAGAGCCTGAGGCGGGAGGTCGAATTGTCGGGACAGAAACAGAAACTCGACGAGTCAGTATGGGTCGATAGGGTCAAAAGACTGGATGCCTTGCGGGACTTGGTATCCAAAAATATGGAAAAGGCGCGGGAGACACAATCGAGACAGTACAATAAGGGCCGTAAGAATATCACCTTCAATGTGGGGGATTTGGTCATGCGCCGCATACACGTGCTCTCGAGCGGGGCCCAGCATTTCTCATAAAAGCTCGCCCCGAAGTACGAGGGACCGTTTGAAATCGTCGAAATAAAATCGCCTTCGGTGTACGTGCTCGAGACGGGAAGCGACCGGCGCAATCCTAAAGTGCATGTAGCGGAATTAAAAAAGTACATAGCACCCCGCAGTACCCAGTAAATCCTCGCAGCGACGAGCAATCTTCCTTGTGACAGTCCAGTAGTTGGGTATAGGTAGTGTATCGTACCTCCCTACCCAGTGACCGGGAAGGACTAAAATGTTTTGATTGTTTCAGATGTATAGAAGAAGAATCTTGCGCGGCAGTGGTGGAAACCATCGCCCCGAGCCGGAGTTCTGCCCGCCCCCGGCGGTACCGCCCCCGTCCGCTCCACGTACCCCGCCTCCACCAGCCCCGGAGCAGGGGCTCAGCTACGCGGATGAGCTCGAAGCCATGCTTCTGGCCGACATCCGCCGGGAGGAGCGCCGCGAGGAGCAGGAGCGCCGTCGGGAGAAGGAACTAGAGGAAGCGATGGACCTGGCCGCTGACCAATGGGTCAGACAGTTCGAGCCGTCCCTCTATGCCCCTGCCCCCCCCTTTTTCGGGACAGTAGACGTGGAGGGTGGAGTGGCAGAGGTGGCCCTGGCGGATCTGCTCGGCGGGGAGGTACCCCACTCGGCCTCGCTCGAGAGCGACGAGGCCCGAGAGAGCCGCGAGGCTCAGGAGGAGCTTATGCAGCTCCTCCAGCTGGACGATTCCCCAGATGAGCGCTCTCAAGCCTCCACCCCCGTCGCTAGGGAGGAATGGGACCTTGGCCCAATGACTCCCTGGGTGAACCGGCCGACCGGGGGGAAGAGGGCAGCGCGGGTCGGCCGACTCGTCCCCCGCGTCGTGGAAGAAAACGAAGGTATAACCCCCGCCGCCACCTCCAGGTGGAGGATTACGAGAGCGCAGTGGAGAGCCAGCCAGCCGAACCTCACCTCTCTCTTTTCTTGGCTTCCAGCAGCCCGGTGGACCTGGACCGACCCCTGCCGGAGCGCCTGACGGGCTCGCTGTTTAGCGACATTTCGCGCATCCCCACGGACCCATTGCTCGACCCGCCCCCTCACACCTGACTTATCTGCTGGCGGTACGGGCATTCCAGGTTCGAGTGCCCCCGACCGGTGAAGCACCGTTTCTGCTATAATTGCGGACGTTGGGGGTCAACTCTCGTAGACTGCCCCCGCTGCGCAGATACGCACCTCCAGTTTATGGAGCGGAGACAACGGTTGCGGGAGGCAGAGGCCCGTACCGTCCCAGCGGGACAGGCAGCGCGGAGGGAGGAGGGTCCCCAGGCCGGCATCATCGAGACGCCTCCGAGCAGGGCCAGAGAGGAAGGAGCCAGCCGGACATCCACCGCCGAGAACACGCGCCGAGGAGACCTGCAGGAGGTGCCGACCGCAACGCACCACTGCTCTAGATGGGACCAGGGGCCTGCGTAAGCTGTACCCCAGCCCGAAGAATCCCGGACCCCACCACGAACCAGTAGGTGGGACCAACCACCCGCGGCGGCCTCCCCCGGCAGTGATGAGATCATGCGGCTGATGACCAGCATCCAGCACCTGCCAACCGACGTCCAGGCGGACGTGGTGCGTGCGGTGCTGGCCGGCCGTCATGAAGCCGGGCGCAGCCCACAGTAAGGCCGCGACCCAGCTACTTCGAGACAGACAGACACTTCGAAACAGTCAGATTTTTCGAGACGGTCAGATTCTTCGGGACAGACAGAGCACTTCGAGACAGGCAGATGGATTACTTCGGGACGAGCAGATTGGAGCATCGGGACAGTTTAAACGGATAGGAGGAATTATATTCGAGACCTAGTAAGTTACAACTCCTTCCAAGCCCGATCTTTTCGGCTCGCTTTAATTAATCAATAATACATATCTGTTTTCCGTGGTGAAGGGCACTACGGAATCATATCGGTATAGCGTAGTAGTATTAATTTTGTTCTAGTTTAGGCTAAGGATTTGTGTTTGTCTGCGAATTGCGAATTACTCATTTCTTTGTTAGGTAAAGTTATTCTTTATTGTGCAACGGAGAGTGCTCGCACGAACTCGAGACGCGGAAAAGAGGCGCATGAGCCCACCTTATGCTAGATGATTTCTTGATTAATCGGACCCCGAATGGCTGTTCCACTCTGGGATAGGGTAGTATAGTTAAGGGAGGGGGATTGTGACGTGCCGATGCACGTCACGAGGAGGTTAGCCCGACGGGATAGGGCAGGGACGAGGAAGCACTAAATTCTCGGGCAGCGAGACACGAGCACTCTCCCGGGGCACTGTTGCATCCTAAAAAGGAGTACACTAACCCGGAGATATTTGTTTTTTTTCGGTGCTGAACGCGACGACGGGCTGGCACACGGCTAGCAGACCGCGCGACTGGCCAGCCGCCATGACACCCCGACAGCCATGCTCGGTGATCGTCAGGGACGCGAGGACGGACCACCAGGATGACGTCGCCGAGGTCCTTCGCGCTCTTTTGCAGGTGCAGAGAGAGACAGCGCCACCGGTGATGCACCACGCGCACACACACACAGGCACGCACACGCCGCGCACGCAAGCACTACTGGCGAGAGAGAGAGAGCGATACCACAGCGCGCGCGAGAGAGAGGGAGAACTAGGCGCCGAGCTATCTAGTAGGCGCGATAGAGAGGGGAGACCCAAGCCGCACGATACATGAGCGCGAGAGAGAGAGGAGACGTGCGCGAACTGACTCACGGCGACGGCGCGGCAACGTGAGTCACTATTAACTTAAGCCCTTCTTTAGGAATAATCCAAACGCGGAAATCGGGCGCATGCGCGAGCTATAGGCAGCATCGACTGCTGCCACAACCCGTGTATAGCGGTTTTCGAGGCCGGAAAAATTCCTGGCGATAGGTTTCGGGATAAGGTTGGCCCGCACAGGAGTTGAGTGCTGTTAAGCCATTTTTCGAGACGTGCCGGGCCACCTTTCTCCTCACTCTCGCAACACGTAAATCGCGCGCACAATCTTGGGCACGGATGATTGGCCGAAATTACTCAAGTAGTTATAGTGGCACTATGGGCCGTCACAACAAACTTGACCTTGAGACAGGGTTATTAACCTCTCACAAGGACAGGTTTGTTTTGACGCAACATAGTGCCACGCACGCACACACACACACACACACATACACACACACACACGCACACACGTACACACATGCACGCGAAAAGAGAGAGATTTACCTGCTCAAGTCGCGATGTTCCCTGGGCGACTGCTGCATAAAGACTGAATGCGGCGATGGGGTGTAGCTTGCCCCTATCATCACCATCTCCCCCACCCAGAACAAAATGTATATTTTGCAAGTTTGCAAAATTCAGATACTCCCCACCATAACCCCCACCAACTACAACTGCATATTTTGCAAGTTTGCAAAAGTAAAATCCACGATCGAAAACGGCACGTGGAGCGCTGAATTAATAAAATATTCATTTTACATAACTTATTCATTTTATATAACATATCTCATATTATATAGAGATGAACATCACATTTCATATTAAGGAAAAATATACGAGAAAGAATCTCTCGGGAGTTATATGACCCTAGAACTGCCTGGCAAATAAAATACGCGTTTGAAAATGGCACGTGGCGTGTCGTATTTATAAAATATATATTTAAGTATAGAACTTTCGTAAATACTTCATAGACACACACACACACACACACACACACACACACACACACACACACACACACACACACACACACACACAC
>UELU01111037.1:0-14257 GCA_900490025.1 Megastigmus dorsalis
ATATTCGTATGCTCAGTATTCATCAAATTGTTCTTATATACTAATCGACCACGAATCTTGACACTTGCGTGGAGCAAAATAATAGACTGGCCACCTACACGTGGACGAATGAACTAGCCGCTTTCGCGATGTTTGGAGGAACGAGACGTCAAATTGAAAAGTAAGGTTAGGAAAGATTTTCGTGAAGAATACTTTTGACTGCGCTTAATGTGCTAGTACATAATTTTCTAACAATAAAATATCTCCTCAAATATTGTTATTATGTACTTTTTTGTAATCTATCGTAACAGCGAAACAAAAATATCGATATGTTCAGCAACACGTGTTCAGTGATTTTTTTTGCGCGATCAGAGGATCCTAGCCTAACCAAATGTCAAAATAGAAAATACTTTTTACTATGTTGTGTAGTAAAACTTCTTACGTTGAGATGGTTATTTTTAAAAATGACACTTTTTGATACGTTTGTAATAATTTTTACTATGTTACATAATAAAAATTATATTGTGCTCAAATAAAAATTGATAAAATTTGTATTAAATATTATTTGAAGTAATTTTTGATATGTAATATAGTAATTTTTATCATCTACTGTAATAACTTCAATAATTAGCAGTTACAAAAATTATAAAGAACGTGTTAATAATTGATACGTTTGTAATAAAAATCGCTATAAAGAAAGTAAGTCTCACCATTACTAAACATTATAGTAATTTTTCTATAACTTATAATAAATCTTAGTGTAACATTTTTCTCAGTGTGACTATAGTCAGAAAAGTACCATTAAGTATGGTATAATACGGCTACAACTAGAATTTGTAGTGTATCATAATATCAAAATAATATATAAAAAATAAAATATATCATCAGTTACTATAATAAATCACAAAGCATAAAAGACGCAATTATTTATTTTTAAATTTACTATAAAATACAGTATATTTCAAAATATAAGATTTACTATAATAAGCAAATACCTTATCTAATTGGAAATAGTAAAGATAAAGATATTATTGATTAGTATACTATAAAATTTGGCATCAACAACTATATTCTTTCATAAGATATATCGCTGGTGCCGACGAAGACTACCCACCCCACTCAGAAATGCCACGAAAACTATCCCTCATCAGCATTCGTCATGAAAAGAACCTTAGCTAAAAAAACGGCATGAAAACTATCTCGCATCAATGTTAGTCCGTTGTTATACATCGGATCCACTAGAAATAATATTCGCATTAGGTTTTTTTGGGGAATCATATTGGAAAAGGGACCCTTTTAACATATCCAGATGTTACCAAGCCCAAAAATTGGGCAATATTGTTTAAAGAATGTTTTTTAAACAAATTAAGAAAATTAGAATTTTTTGAAAAAATTTTGGAAGAATCCTTTGATAATTACGAATAACTATTAATTTCTTCAGATGTTTTATAAAAACTCTCATTTTGCTGATGTATTCATTTCACTCAACAAATATGAAAGTGTGAGATAAACTCTCCTAATATTAAATTCCTTATAATTTTCAAATTCACCATTTTTACATATTTATAATATTTATTGTCGTGTTGAACACAATGAAATACAAAAAGTGTCACGAAACCCTGATGCTGTGCCGAGACTGCATGGCGAATGTGATTGTGGTATTTTGTTTTGAAGGCGAATATTGATGCGAGATACTTTTCATGCGGAATAGTCTTCATGGCGTTTTCTATAGGAGAGATTCTTTTCGTGGCGAACATTCATGCGGGATAGTTTTCGTGGTACTTTTGTGGATTATATTATTTTCGTGGCGAATGCTATACATGTGGGATAGTTTTCATCGGTACCGGCGATATACCTATTCTTTCCTACTGTGACGCACCCATAGCAAACAATGCGCAATTACACTCTGAATTCGGGTGAATGACAAGGAGAAAATTCAAATGCTACGGAGCGGTACTTAGCTGAGAGGCGGCAGTTCGTCCTCGAGCCGCGGTTGCAGTCTTGCCTCGGATAAAGTTTTGATACCATAAGGCTCCTAGACCCAAGCCAAGTTTCCTAGACGCGCTCTCTCTCCCCCTCTCTCTCTCTCTCACTCTCTCTCTCTGTCGTTAACAATGCTGTTCTCAAGTTTCTATGATGCCGAGAGCAATTACAACGTTTTAGTATGATAATGCGATTGGACTGACCAACTTAAGTCCTATCTATAGGACAGTCTCCTTACGTTTCTATGCCGCGAATATACGTTTTAGTGAGAGTCCACACAGCCTCGGTCGAGTAGTTTGTAAGAATTTTATCTGCTCTCCGAGACAGCTCATTTTCATACGCACGTAATTTTGAATAAGAATTACCTCTTTAAAACCAAGTTAAAATTGGACACAGCTCTTTATCCCTCACCAGAGTTTTGAAACTAACGTTTACGGTATGTTTATAGGCATCGCATAATATTAGTAGATAAATTGCGAATATATAGATGTATTAATTCAAACCTAAGCTCAAAGTATTTTCATTTCACCGCATAATGAGAAAATTTGACTGAGACTACTTTTTATAGGGACAGAATTAAAACAATAATTTTCATACTTTATTAACCTAAAAAATAATTTGTCAGTAAAAAATATTCATATGCCGTTTTTCACGCATATTAATTTCAGATGACGAGAAAATATGTTCACAAGGAGGCATCTGATATAAAAGGGTAGCTGTACCACTGATGTAGGTTAGAACATTGTGTTGCTGCCGCTCGTGAGCAGCGCATGTCATAATCCAGGCGTAGCCGCATTGTTAGCAAAATTCATATTAACGCCCATTCCGAGTAGCAGCTATACTCGCTTCTGCGCGTCTCACCGAAATGAATAAGCCTGCTTGAGTAATTGCTTATATAAGTTTTGCCGTAAGTCGCTGGAATCATTAATATCCGAAGGCTTTTAGCAAATGACGAGGTAGCCGTGTGCATTCGCCCACCTTTCTAAATGTGCGTCCTAAAAAGTATAAGAGAGAGAGAGAGAGGAAGAGTCATTTTTTAGGGTACCGGTATTTTTTTTATTTCTGACTTTTTTCTTTTGAATTTGCAGACTTTCATTGTGGTATCTTTGTTATTATGTGTTACGGTGAAGTACGTAAGTGGGATAAAAGTTCCAGAAGCAAAAATTACGAGCACCTTACGATTAAAATGATCATAAGACCACGACGATTAAAAAATTTACAAATATATACAGCCAGGAACTTTCAATTTTTTAGAGCGAGAAAATTAGTAAGAGCGTAAATACCGACATTCTTAAGTCTGAAGTAGAAAGATGACTCGAGAAGATGAGTTGGAGACGTTTGGAAATTCGCAGGGGAGACATCACAACGTTATCCATGTGTAAAATACAATTTACTTTTAATACAAAGTAAAATTTTTTAAAAGCGTGCTCCTCGCGGAATTAACGATCTCCCTTCTCCTCATCCCTGTAAGCTTATTCATGTAACGTTGCAACTGCAGCTGCATTTATTCTTTTCATGCATTTAAATTACACATTTTATCCGCCGGTAATAATATCGCCAAGTCGCGCTGTAGCCATTCATAAATAAAACCCTTCCCAGAATAGTCTTCTGTCGTATACCGCTTTCTCAAAAGTCAGAACTGGAAATGAAGAAAAAAAAAGAAAAAGAAAATAGAACTTTTCCGGCGAAGCAGTGAGAGAGAGAGAGAGAGAGAGATAAATTTATTTCGCTTCGCTTTTTGTGCGCATCTGGCCAATCAAGTCTTTGACGCTCGAGGAGTCGAATTCACGAGCTAAAGTCGCCGCCGCACAGTAAAGTATCATAGCCGTATACTTTTCCTTATTCCTGAAACACACACGCCTCTCTGTACAGTGCACAGACAAGTTTATAAGTCGTGTCATAAAAAGATATGTGCGTTTATGGGGGGCATGAATAATGATGCGAAAACAAGAAACGAGATGAGAACGGAGCTCGCGCATATAAGGATACTCGAATAAATAGCGCCGATGTGACGGCATTCGAAGTTTAGCAGATGGGTCAGGTGCAGTTGTTGACGCGAATGTAGGCTTAATACAGCTTCTTCCTTACTTTAGGAGACATATGTTCACTCAACGAGTACCTAAAGCTAAAGTATAAATTTTCCTTTTATTATAAAATAAAGCACAATCAGCTATCTTAGGATAGGTAACAATTCCCTGTTTATTTTTTACTATTATTGTTAATATGGCGACTCGTTTTAGAAATCATTTCCGATAGACTACCTTTTTCATAAGAAGTATCAGAATGAAAATTCGTGACAATAGCTCAAGTATTTTAAAGTCTAAAGTAATTCACAATATCAGAATCCTTGCTAATTATGTGAGTAAGAAGTGGAGAACATTAACAGCTTTCAGTGACGTTTAATTAGCTGGTATTCTGACAATCGAGCTTCAGCACAGTCTCATAATCTCAAATATCTCTTCTATACTTAGATTACTTGCCTATCCTTCTCCGCTCAAAATAGAACGAGGACCTCAGAGAGTTTGCTTTTACACGGGACGAGTATTAACTCGCCTCTTAGGAATAGTTTGGCGTAGGTGTGATTCTACGGTACTTTCTTTTCTTTATACCTTCTACTCGCTTTGAGATTAATCGACTTTCTGTAGAAGTTTGGCTTTTTTCGATCTCAAGCGATGAAGCAAACTAATTGGTCCAGCGCTAAACCTTTCGATGCTTTAAAAGGAATGATTTACCAATTTTAATATAGATTGCTTGTATAGTAACACAGTTTCAGCTTCATCAAAACAAAACTGTGATTAACAATATATTCCATAATTTTTCCATTTTTCATTAGTATATACAGAAAAGTTAAAAATTAAAAGCAATTTTTAAATAAATATAATAATTTTCCCCGAATACTGTCTTCTTATGCGTGTTCATTCTAGAATCCAAAATTAAAACAATCGTTAATTAAAATAACATTCACAATAAAATTTGTTCTTTGTTTGTTTCTAATCGGGAATTCACGGCAATGTTCAAAAAGTTTTGAGAGCCCGAACGCATTGCCGGAACCCCTTGATTAAACTTTAGGGATCGTAAAAATTTATTCCCGCGCACTCACGGTACACGCACAAATTTGCAATTTCGTAAGAATGTGAAATAAAAAAAAGCTTTTACCCTGGGAAAAGTGGGCATTCCACTTCTGTATTAAAACAAAAGCGGCATGCGTGTGAACTTTGCGAAAACCATCCTACTATTCGTCTGATCAAAAGTTAGAAAAAATTATTTGCTTGGAACAGAACATTGTTTCAAGTATAAAAACAAAAACGGCGCCAATATTGGGCGCGTTATTTATTCCCCTGCGCGTTTCAGGTAACGATTTCGAATGTACTCTCGAGCAACGACGATGGAAAAAAGGAAAAGCGGAATCAGTTAACAGGAAAATAGAAACAAAAAGTAAAAGCCGCGCACGCTGGCAATTGCATCAAGCGCGCAGTGCGCACGGCAATGTCGTAACCGTAAATACGAAGTACGCAGATACCAAGTGTACCCTACATGCACGCTATCCTATTTAATGGAATTTTTTGAATTTTGAATTTCAGCCAAAGCTCTAACGACTTTGAAACTGCTGGTATGCTTGGGAGGAGGGGGGGGGGGTATTAAGCGATTCCAAACGAAAAATCTCATTACACACAATATTCGCACTGCAATTTCTTTGAAAAAAAAGTTTAACTAAAGGTAAGGTACGCAGCGTCTCAAAATTGAAACATTTTGGAATGAATTTTCAAATTCACAATTTCAACTGTCCAAATCTTGAGATTAGATATTATAATCCTGTAAAAGTTTGTAGTCAGTAAAAGATTTTGCATAAATCTGATATATTGTTTTATTAAATATGATGCTCTTCACCAGTGCTCCGACTAGTATCAATTCAATTTCTATAATATTCCGAATACAAAAAGTGCTCCAATACAAGTAAGAAAAACACAGAAACGACGGCAAGTTTTGCCCCTCTTTCACGCACAGTTGTAGCAACAACAGCACCAGCAGCAGCTCAAAAGAGCTCAACTCCCTTCTGCTCCGTCCGACCGCGCGATGCAGCCGTGCTCAGCCATACACCGACACAAAGCAGCATCGACGAGGAGCTGCACATTATACCCCGGAGTTGACTTATGTAGAGAGCTCCCACACACATATCTTCGGTTGTCTGATAACAATGAGAGACGAATCTGGAGACGAGGCCATCGACAAAGCATCGCGTATATAGTAAGAGTGCGCGACCAGGTCCGAGCTAACCGACCAATACTGAGCGTACTCATATTTTTAAATAAAATCCTTCTTTCTAGTGCGCCTGCACAATTCGAGCTAATACATAAAGCTCGTAGCAACAAGAGAATGCGAAGCTGCGACAATTTGTTGAGGGATGAATTCGATTGCGTTGCGTGCGAGACTCTTTTTAATACAGCTGTAAGCTAACGGAGGAAATAATCCCTGGTTTGCGGTTATTGTAAAAGCCGATATTTTGCGAGAATAATGGGGGCTCTTGGAACTTACACTTTTTTTTATTTTCAACGAAAGAATTTGTTGTAATCTACATTGGAGAACATTTCCGTTACAAGTGGGAGTAATAAAAATGTTAAAGCACAAATTCTGCTATTTGTCACGTATACTCCAGCTTTCTGAGAAAAAAGAATTGGAATTATAGCCATGGTTTTTCCTCTGAAAGTAGCCATGCGCTACATATACCTCCTATATACGTATACATGGATATAGAGAAGAGATAAATGGGTGCGGGTGTACAGTGGGATATAGTCAAAAGTAGAATGAATGTACTTTTGAAAATGCTTGTACGTGCTTTTGCGAAATAGTGTGCCCGCACTCCTTCTTTCGCTATTGTTATTTCTACAAGGGTTTGACCCTCGGATGATAGTATTATTTGTTATGTCGAATTATTGCGATGGGGAGGATTATGTACAATAATTTTTATGACGATCATGATCTATATAGCTCTACTTAAAAGAACGGCACTTGAGAAAGATTATCCTTTAACTACATAAACGGATGAAAATCTGCTACAATTTCGAATGGTATATTTTTGAAAAGTAAAATGTAAGTAGCTTTATTGTATGCTAAATTCTTTTCAAATTTTTTAAGTATTGCAATTCTACATGAATAATCCTTATACTTAATCGAATATTTAAGCCATCTACACTTGATTGATTTTATTACAGATGATACATTATTCACACGAATTACAAGACCTTGGAAAAGTCGAATCAAAAGGCAGTCTCCCCAAGACTTATTTCCGTGCCCTATAAATGAAAATATAATCGAAAGAATGTGATAAGGGCAATAAAGCGATTTTAATAGGCGGCTCGTGCATTCTTATAAAGCATAAAGCAGCACCAATCCGCTCCATTTCCAGGGCCAACTTTATTCATATTGAAACGATTTGATGATCGCCCTCCCCCTCTCTCCTAAGCGACGTCACGGTGAAAGTATACCGTTCGTCCCCATAAAGCTCTCGGCCGCTCGAGGCCGAATATCCGCTCCAAACCCTTCCATATGTATATTATTAATGATCCCCGCGAAGAATCGTCGAGAATTCCACTCGTCCTCCAACGCGGCTATCGGCTGTATACTCCTACAAATCTGTGCGTGTATGTTTGTGAGAGTGAGTGGGTTTGGAGAAGGAATGGAGTAACGACACTTGGTCATTAATCTCTTATGTTGCAGGCAACGTTTTCGTGATAGCGGCTATTCTGCTGGAGCGCAATCTGCAGAGCGTGGCGAATTACTTGATACTCTCGTTGGCTGTCGCCGACCTCCTGGTCGCCTGTCTCGTCATGCCTTTGGGTAAGTGCCTTTTTTATTTTTCACTCTCTTCGCGGACGGAAATCGCTACTTACGGCAACACTACTTGGCGTAAACAATCAACGTGCTTGATTCTTTGTAGTCGTTTTTTTTTCGCAGCAAATATTCACATTGTTTCATTTGCATTATACAAATGAAGTGTTTCTTCGTACACTCATCAATTTGCTCAATTCTCAAAAGTAATTGCTTTTGTGTAAAAATTAATGAGAATTAAAGAGAATCAAACATATTTAGTTTGTAGGAAAAAAGTCAATAGCCACGGAAAGGATTCGGTAAAGTCTGCCGCACATATTTTGTATCTCTCACTTTCGGGGCGCGACGTATACAAAAGCGATCCGGGTCGCGATTGCGCTACTCTCGCGCACTCGCATTCATTTATGCATCCTGAAATGCACACACGCGCTCTGCGCACACACATGAACACGCGCGTATACACGAAAGGTATACAGGCGAGTCGTTTTAGTGCGGTATTGTTGGCAGGAGCCGTGTACGAGGTTGCCCATGAATGGGCTCTTGGTCCTGAATTATGCGACATGTGGACCAGCAGTGATGTATTATGCTGCACCGCTTCCATTCTGCATTTGGTGGCCATCGCCCTTGACAGGTTGGTTCTGCACCATCATATATATACCGATATATACAAAAATCCGCCTTCTGTATAGACAAATTTTTTTTATTATTTATTTTCACCTCCTATTACCCGGTTCCCCTCATCTCCTTCTTGGCTCCTATTTGCACATTGTTTGCTGACGCGGACGTTGATCAAGACAAAGATGAAGCTTCCGTGATTAAAGCACCCAACCGTTACCGCTGCTGCTTTTACGTCGTGGCAGTGGTAGCAGCTAGATTGTGATATTTCGAAGTGAACTTTCACTAAACAGAACTGACAGTCGTGTAAATTTTTAATTACTTTATTTATGTGTCGGGTTGTATCACAAATGTGTAGCACCCGAATGAATTGTTTTTATCTTGTTAAATTTTCTGTCCGATCTCGAAGGTTGATGAAATAAATGCCTCTTTTTTATCTAATTATTATCTAATTCTGTCACGTTAAAAAAAATTATTGGTATTAACACTGACTGGGGATGAAATTTTAGTGCAAAAGTAATAAGTACTTATACTTAAAGAATGGAATTAACGAAAAATACTTTAAAGATTACTATAAAGATACTTATATAGGTACTAGTAAACGAAAATTAGGCGTACGTGTAAAAGAACTAAAAGAGATGTTGAGAATGAGAATGATAGATCAGCGTTAGCTATGCACGTTTATGAGACAGTTCATTCAATTGATTTTGTTAATATTATTATTCTGGACAGAAAAAATCATTGGAAAAAAAAGGATTGTTTGAAATGTTAAACATTTGCTTTCATGACCATACACTTAATCGTATTCAAGATACAGAATTGTTAAAAAAATCTTACAAAGATATTATCAAGCTAATTAAAGAATTCATTTAATAATAACCTTGCAGCTGTGTTTAGTTCTGTTGTAAATATACCGCTAGAAATTAATAAATAAAAACAAAAATTAAGGAAAATTTTTTTTTGTTCAGCATTGCTTTTGGATTATTATACATAATAGACTTTATATAATTTATTTACTTTACTTAATTCATTTAAAAAGAGTTTTTGTGCAGTTTCTTATTAACAATTTTTTGTTAATGAATTTGTGTCTTTTGCGCTATCTGGCTGAACGCAGAACTGTGTTACTTATATAAATTGTCGCAATTTTTGGCGTACAAAGCACCTAAGAGCGCTCCAAGTGTACAGGGGAATAGGATGTGTCTCACTCATAAATGCAAACATACATATATATACATATACATGTAGATAAGGTTCCCGGGTCGCCAATACGCTCAGCTATATCGCACACGTATAAATACTCCTTGCTGCATGCACAACACAAGCCGCAGGCTTTCCCCTCTCTTAATTTAAATTTCAGTTTATCCCCACCTTTGAATCAGTATTAAATTTTAATTTCCTTTTTAAAAATCTACAGACCAATATACTTAGTGAGTTTTACACGTAATTTTAATTTTGATTGTCTTGACTGTTAAGTTGATTAACGTTCACAATAACTTTTCTTTTTCTTTGTTTGAAATATTTTACAGTTTAAAACTTAGAAAGTTAATTTTGTCTGTGACATGAAGTTCACAATTGTAAAACAAAATAATTAATACTTTTTGGGTAAATTTCGATATACCTTTCCCAGTTATAATATTTTTGTCCTGTAATTTTAATAACAATTCATTTCGTTTGTTGTAATTTTGTCCCGCAGCCCTGAAGAGGAACACAGTAATAAAATGTCGGAAACGTCGGCCTTTTAAATAAAAGCGAATTTATTGTTTCGCAAGGATCGTCACCTTTCCTGTATAAACTTTCATCCAGGAACGTTACTTCCTAATTATTAAAATGGAATAAAACTTACAAAGATATTGAACAGAACTATAAAATTAACGATACCGGTAACGATCTATCATATTATTTTTATTATTGCCAACCTAAATCTTAAGATATGTCTCCGAGAAATCGAGTTTCTTAGGATTTGTTTCAAATTTTAACTACGTGATAAGAATTGCAATGCGCATATACTGTCAAAATGTCAAAAATTTTTACCACAGAGAAACAAAAATATCAAACGTTAAAGCCTACAAATTTAACACTTAATCCCTATACCGAGATACGACGAAAGCAACGTTTTCATTGCTTATTGTAAAACTTTTCTTTAAATTTTGTTAAAAAACTAATATGTTATTTAAAACAATGCCATACATATTATACCTAAAATTTGGGAGGCCTAGCCATACCGTTTCAATTAATTTAAATTTAAACAGCGTTGGTTTTGTTAAACTCTTCGAGCGAATACATGAGAGCGAGAGAGATAGAACGAGTGGGGAGGATCTTACGGTCACATGCCATACAGTCCTCAAAGCATTTCCCTCTCTACGGCAACATAAAAAGCAGGCACGGAGACTCGTTTAGATCAGCATCAGCTTTTGTTTGCGATTGTATGCAGAGACATACCTTAATTATGGTCATAAAAATGGCAGATTTTAACCTTTGATTAATCCTCCATAACAACGGTATCAGAGTACTGCGAGCCATTTATGAGGCTTAATCGTATGTGAGTAGCATTATCTAGACATTATGTGAAGTACGCGCACAAAGGATCGAAAATCCATCCAGTACGGGAATCAATAGTTTGAGACCGAAATGCACTTTACCATCAGAGCAACAAGAAAGGCGCTCCTCCACCTTCTGCATGCGCTCGCACCCACCAATTCTATACTATAGGCAGTCTATCGACTTGCTCCCTCAGAAGAAAAATCGACAAAATTAGCTAGATTTGTATTCGTGCGAAAACATGTTTTGGAGTTAAAAAAGACTATATTGTTTAGAAAAACAGAATGTTCCTACTTTTTAACAATATTTATCAGAGTGAAAATTATCTCTTCCAAAATCATCCAAGAAATTACCCCATCTTTCATCCCGGTCCAGTATTCTCGCATATACGTCAATCCCCAGGAAAATACATAAACTCGAGCGCTCATCAAAACAGAGATTGGAGAACGCGATTCACACATATACAGAGACGTTCTAACAGTTATACACACATACACACACCTGTGTGTTCGTTCGTGAGAAGCGCGAAGTCAAACCACTAAGAGACGAAGTAGAGGAGATTCGAGGGCTCGCTCACACGTGGTAAGCCGTTAGCCGGGCTGCATCTGCGCGGCGTTCGGGGTCATTTAAACTTGCATCAGGCCACGTAAACGGGGGAGAGCGTTTAGATCGCGCGCGCCCCCGCTACATGTGCTCCCAACGGCCATTAGTCGGATTTCCGCTCAGGAAATTTAAGATCGGCTATCGGTTCGGCACACTGCAGTCCGACTCGAACTCGCAGCTTGTATTGGCTGTGAATGAAATTGATGGCCCGCCGAAATGCCCGCCGATCGCCGAGAGATTCGCTTTTTGGATGAGCTCATAGTACTTTCACGCCGTTCCTAACTGTTCTTTTTGTCCTTACTACCGTAGCTAATTGAATTAAATTATATCAATATAATAAATTTGTAAATCATCATACGCATTAAATTACAAAAATGTTCATGTTCGTTGTACTAGGAACACATTTACTTTCCTGAAAATCGTATATTTATAATCAACGTATACTGCTATCCAGTTAACAAATTAAATATTTACCTGATGTTTTGATTAAACAAGCAAACACTTTCTTCAATATTAAATCAATATTTTATCGGCGCATACACCAAATCCTCGAAAATGGCCAGCTTTAATTATAAGGCAATCTCAATTTCTGGCTTGGGATTGCTTACTTATAGTCTTGGTATACATAGTAGTCCGAGGGTGCCAAATATAATCCGAATATGTGGCAGCAAGCCAACTCGAACTTTCCTTATAGTCTGCATTCTTAGTCTCTCAATCGTTTATTTTTTTTTTTTATTTTCTCGGGAGGGTATCTGCTTTCGGGTACGGGCAGCTAAATTACCTTTCTTCCTAATTAAGGGATATGAGCGTAACGGAATAATTTGGCTACAGGCTGTACGTGCAGAATTTAAGCTAAACATATATGTTTAGAAGGCGCAGTTTACGTGTGTAGAAGGTGAACGCTATATGTGTATATATACTCGTTGAGATTTGATCAATCGCGTAGTGCACGAAGGTCCGTATTGTTTAACTTGGGATGATTATGTTTCCAGCCGGTGTGTTAGGTTTGTTCAAAACGCGTCCATCTATGTGTTTATTGATTTTATATTATTACTTGCTATGAAATACCTTGTAATCTCTACTCTTAATTTTACCATGCATGCATGCTTCTTGAGTAAGTCGTTTCTGTCAGCTAAATGATGAAGTTAGTTTTAAAGGTTAACGATTACCTATAACAAACTGCTTGTTTAATTGAATTTAACAAGTGAGCAATATTTGATTAAAAATCAATTCATGTAAAATAAATAATAAACAGAGACATATTCGTATACTGTTTAATTTTGAAAATACACAATTTCAATAATTTGGAGCAGTATTGAACATTAATATTAATGACCGATATTTCGATTATTATATAAAATAACATTTGTATTAAGCACTAATACATCAGATCAGTATTTTCATGTAATATGAAACAAAACTATAATTGGATCAATGATATACTGATAAAAAGCTCGAATAATCTCATTTTAACAATTACAATTGGTGGAATCAGTTCTCAATTCGACGTGTTTCCAGAACTGAATGTTTTTCTATTTTTTCGACATTACTTGTATACTGTAGACTTGTGGACTATTGTTATTTATAGATAACCAATGAAGCGTAAAAATTTTATCGCACAAAGCTCCTTTTTCGAACAGTATAAGCTTTCCTTATGCTGCAAGAGACAAATCAAATAAATGAACTTACACATCGGTCGGCTCGATAAAACATTTTGTTTCACTTCCATTTTCCATGCTCGCTTCCCCTCTTTTTTGCTCATTCATTGTCAACCAGCACGGGAATTTATTTTAGCTAGTGCGAGCGGAATAGCCTTATTTATAATTGTTCCTTGCTCAATTATTTTCGATGAATTCTCCAGATTGTTGCGCAACACTTGATAAATTAATTATTATGGTTTTTATTCTCCTGTGCACAGTAATTTAATTGTATTATTTGTTCATAAAACATCAGTACACAAATTTTAAATAAAAGAAAAGTATTTTACATTTTCGTATCAAAAATAGATGACGTATGTCATCTTGCTCTCTAAATCTGAACAAATTTTTAATCGTTTGAAATAGACCGTAGTTATCGATACGAAAAAGCGATCCACAGCCATCGAATTTGGTAAAACATCTATACTTGTTAAAAATCGACTCATCTCGCACTTGATCAGAAAAACGCTTCAAAAATACACTGACGCCGAAACTCTGCCGAAAACCAATATATCCAGCCATTTCTTCCTTCAACCTCGAATTCAACAAATAATATTCTAGGATTTCCGCGACTCTTCAAAATCCAGTGGAGCACGGCAAATGACGCAACAAATATTGAGAGAAAATCGAGAGAGAGCCTCGAATATACATATACAAAAAGCTCGAAGGTTCGAGTGCGAAGAATAAAAGAGTCAAAAACAACATATACATTACAGGGGACATATCCGCCCAGCGTAAATACACGTGCAACAGTACTTCGCAAGCGTCTGTGCGAGAAGAACAAAAATGAAAAATACAATTGCAACTAGCACTTGTCTAAAAATTTCGCTGTTACACTCGCATCCTGAATTGGTGCTTCATACTCTCGTGCCCGACCATCTATATATACGTACACAGACATAGGTAACATACTCATACAGACATTCACTTTCAAAGCACCGAGCACATCTTTATTTACAGCCTCTTTTCCCGTGATTTCGAAACCATTTCGCTTGCTTTTGCTACCCCCCCCCCCC
>UELU01111037.1:14277-41490 GCA_900490025.1 Megastigmus dorsalis
CCCCCCCCCCCCCACACACACACACACATACACACATATACACACATATATGTATGTATGCAGTTTCTCTCTTCTCCAGCTCGCGGATTCGGTTTAGTTGTTTCGCGCTCCGGCAAGTGCGGCACGAGGAGATATATTGACCAATTTGCGAGCCGCATGTACCAAAGACCTTGTATACACACAAACCACGCAGAGCCGAGAAACACGTCCGCGGGGAATCGAGAAATCAGAAGTTCGCTGTGTATAGAGTATATGTACAATACACCGAGGAGAGATATCGCGTCGAAAGATGTATACGTGTGTACGGGCATTAGAGCCCGCGGGGAAACATCGATTGGTCCTCGTTCGGTGCATACACGTACACACACGCACAGCCTCGTGTATTATATGTTAGCGCTGCTTTCTTTTACCCGAGATCGAGCGCGAGCAAGATTTGATATTTACGTGGAGCGCATCTTGCACTGTGGGTATATATCTATAGATTGCTTTGCTATATGCTCGCGATTCTCTCTCGACTTCTTCATTTTTTACCACTCTACCAAGGCTTCCCACCCTCCGCCTTCTGTATCGGCTGCTTTCTTTTTGCCTCGCAGTTCTCTCCTCTCTCACTTTCCTTTCACACCCTCGCGCGAATTATTTATGAGATTATTTATCAGAGTCCATTGTACAGCTGGGTGTCGTGAGATAGAAGCTTGCGCTGCTTCTTCTTCGCTTTCGCTCTGCTTCTTCCTCTCCTTCTTGCCGACAATCGATGAATCTTTCTTTCTCCGTGAATTAGAGCTATATAGTTATATGAACTGTTAAGAAAATCATGGCTCGTCAAGCAGGAAACGAAAGTTAACAAAATTCTAATTGAATTATGCTTTATTTGTAAAAATAAAAAGTAAACACGATTGGCTTGTTGTGAAACGAATAAAAAATTACATCTATGAAATAAATTTTAATGAAAATATTATACCTCTCGCCTTTCGATTGAAAAAATGTGACGAGTTTAGTTGCTTCAAATTGGCAATAATTTATTTCTATCTGATAGAAGTCAAAGAGCGAAAAAAGTAATAATTTATACTTGATTTAATAATTAATTTGAAGAAAATCTCTTTAAGAATAATACACTAAAGAACTACAGCCGCTGATAAATCACGAATTTACCACAATTATTCTATATAAATGAAGTCTATTTACTATCTATCCTCAGACTGAAAAGAATACGATAATAAATTAATCTTCTCTCCAAAGAACCAAAAAACCGATGCTCCACTTACACTTATCCTTTACACCATAGTTAGCTCTATATGTGCATGGATACAAGCACTCGACGTCTCTCTGACGTAACTCATCAGCTAATACACCTGTTCTTTCCTTTCTTCATTTTTCCTTACTCTGCGATTCATAAAGTACCCAATGAAGGCTATAAGACGATGGACGTAAAATTATGAGAAATCCCACGAGTAAGATAATGAGTCTGCGCGTGCACCGAATGATAAAAGAGGCAAATTGTAAATGACCTCAGCTAATTTGTCATTTCTTTGTACCGTTGCCTCGTTTAACCTTCAATGTAATCGATCACTTAATGAGCACTTACTAAATTATTAAGGTGATGAATTGTCGCTATAAGCTACGTAACCAAAAATTCCATAAGCTATGCTATTACCCACATTTTTTCCAATTTAAGTTATATTATATCTGAGATCAAGAATTATACTTTCCTTATAAAGTGAAATGGGATAGAGGGAAGGAGATAAAGTTTGCCTGACTTCTCACAAGAAGCCATCTTGAATTATCTTTTCGAAAAATTCAAAATTCTAAGTACTATTTAAAGTAACTTTTTACTTTAGTTTTTCAATGTAAGAAGTAAAAAGCTTTTATTTTGTGAAAGCAAATGAAATTCAATGTAAGGGAATCCATTATTTTTCTCGCCCCAATGTACCTATACTTTCTGGTGTTAAAAAATGATTTCCGTAATAATAAACAAGTAATATATACGTCCAAAATTAATAATTGAAGTAATTACTTTTCCAATTTGTTACGCAGGAAACACAACGTTATAAAGTAAAAATATAAATTTTAAAGCTACACTTTTAAACCATGTCGACCGAGAGAATTTATATGATTGAAAAGCATATTTTTTTTATTCTATAACTGCAAAAACATTGCGAAATTCCAGGTTTCAAAATGCACAACTTTTCCGGCCTTTTGTTACGGAATAAAATATAATCAAATTCCTCTAGATATCAAAAATGCCAATAATGCTGTTATCGATATATATACAAAAAAGAATAAAGTTTATTTTATAAATTTGTCGCACGCGACCAGCAGAAAGATTGGGGCGGATAAGTGTGAGCAGACCGCTTTCGAGTCGTGAGTTAAATGCACAACAGAAGCGCGCGGTAACGCACTTGTATCCCAACTTTGTCGGCGATATATGATGGCGGTGTATGGCGACAACTTTATGTTCGATAGTTCGAACGAGCCCAAGCTATCCCAGAGCGGCAATAATATACGCCAGAAGCACAGACGCGCACGGCAAATGCGAATTCGAAATTACTTTTACAATGAGCATAAAGAAAATCGCAACCGTTGCTAGTGAAAAACTGAAGGTAGATAGTCACTTGCTTTGTTGGATCTATCGATAAGGTGTGCTGATTTTTGCATGCTTTTACTATTTAACGACTATTAATATAATATCAAATTTTAAAAATGGAAAATTTTATTTTTATCTTTGAAAAACTTCAATCAGGAATTAAAATAGAGTAGTAGCACTAGTTCATAGTGAAATTCGATCATTGATGTGCGGAAACGAAATTAAGGAAAACTCACCACAGATCGTACAGCATGTAGCATTTCAGCAGCGGACATTTGATTTATCGCAGCGAACCCGGGTAGCAGCTGTGCAGCGAAGACAAAAAGTTGCACGCAATTTTACAGTCCTACATAAATCTTACTTACCGCATAGCTCAAAAACTAAGAAACCAAGAAGCGAAATAAAAGCAAGATTGTGGTAGCTTCATCACGCCCGTGACACGTCCTGCTTTTCGTCAACACAGCGCACACCTTCCAAACTTCCGTCGCGACCCTAATAACGCAATTACTCTGGTTTGCACAACTACGCAACAACAATACCCCCCAGCATGCGTACCGTAATAATTACTGTTAAGCTAAAAAGTTTGCTCGTCAGCTTCATAATTGCCTCAAATATACGATACTCCCCCAGCATATCTGTAGCAGCAGATAATTTTTACTCCTGCAGTCTCTTAAATACCGATATAAATAAGTTTCCGATAAGTTGCTAAATAAATTTTACTACGAATTCTAAAATGCCAGCGTTCGCTTTATAGCCTCGGTATACATAACTTCACAATTCCGTACACAGCCGATGCCCCGCCGAGTTGTAATTTGACCTATAAATAAAGAATGCCATAACCCCTTCGAGTTCTCGAGCACTTTTATCCATGCCCATTATCTTGTCCGTATATTTGGCCCCTTATTCACTGAACTCCGATCGCGGCCTGCACATTTATCATTTCTCCCGTACATGCCAGCTCAAATTTCCCAACTTAAATATAACCTTCGCACTTGCTTTTACTGTACTTTAACTTTCCTCCTAAAAGCGATGAACTCTTATGCTAGCTTTTTATCACGTGTACAGAACTAATGTATATGAGGAGTACGTTTTGAATCGATAATTCACACAAGCTCCTTGAACAATGTAAATAATTTGTATTTTGGAATAATTAAATTTAGAATGAATAAAATTATACCGCATCAACTGAGATGAAAAGTATTAGCAGCATCGATTTGTTTTTAAGCTTTAAACTTGCGGTATCATTTACATAAAGTGGGTGATTACGTTGCGATCACTTCTGAAGATGCATACAGTTTGGATTAAACTTTACTCACAGGTGAGTTCGTTTAATCGGTGACTCTTAACGAGGAAACTTTGGGAACGATGTCGCGTAATCATTCCCCCTTCCCTCTCCTCATCTCTCTCCCTTTTCCTGTCTCACTCTCATCGATGTATTGTATGTATACTATCTGCAGCTGCTCCGAGATTACATAAACGAATCAATTTTCTATCAACTTAAGATTTATCAGAGTACATCATATATCTAATATCGCTGTAGTAATTTCAAAGTAGAAATAATCTAATTGTAAAATAGATAAGTTTTTGCGCTAATCTTAAGATAAAACTAATGCAAAAGTAATAAGATGGTGGAAACCGACTTATTACATTAGCTTACAGTCTCAAAATAAATTAGACAAATTATAAAAATTTATTGGCTCGTTTATCAAATTAATTTTTGAAAAAATAAAAAATAAAAAAAAATCTTCCTTCTTTACAATGTGACATTTTCGATGCGTCTGTACGATAAAGACTATAGAAGAAGAAATTCTTTTAATGCTATAGTCTTATGCAACGGAAAAAAGTTGCATTGGTTCGAACAACTTTTCAATTTTTTGAATCGCCATATTTATGATAACACATTACATATATCCTTTTTATTATTAACTTCAAATCTAGAAATTCTGCGAGCTTTGTCGCGACCAAACACAAAGCTCGAAATAAAAAAGTCAGAAAGAATACGACCCTTGCATTAAATTTTCAACTTCCAAACGCAAAGAGAATAAGCTCTCGTCCTTCTAAAGGGCAGAGTGTTGTAATACATGCGAAGGCTTGCTTAATTCAACGAGAGAGTGGCAAAGGAATACAGTCACCAAAGTGTCTATAAGTCCGATGGCGTGACCGGTTTGTAGAGCTTGTGAGGAAGAGAGAATACCTCTATCTTACTTATTTCGAATTGGCCGAGATCTTGGGGGAGGGGGAGCGCGTTTAAATGCATGAGAATTAAGCTCGGTATCGAAGAATAATTGGGTTTTACATCCATTGTACTCGCGAAACGGCGAATCGATTGCTGCGAATTTCGTCAAACGGAATAGAGTACAATTGTGCTTTGTGTTGGTGAAAGTGCATTAAACGACTTTATTTGCACAGAGGAACTTTAAGTCAAGTTTATTACAATAATTGTCAAAGATACTATAAATTCTACAGAAAATCTTCTAGTATCGATCGAACTGTAAAGAATGCTACCTTAAAGAATCTTACGTCGATTCGATACCAAACTTACAAATAAGTTAAATCTGTAATTAGATACATCGAATACGTGTAAATTATAAATCCAAAGGCATTATTTAATTTGTTGAATAGCACCGGTTAATTCAAATAATTCCAGCATAAACGCATGAATTTTCACTGCTCAAGATAGTGAGCTGTGCTGTGATCAGTCACGTGGTAAACCTATTTGAAGTCTAATAGAATTAAATGCTATTCCCAATGTGTCGTGGATAGTGAAGTGAATATTAGATCATAATATACGTTAACATTATATATTAAATGCTTGTACTAATATGCCTAGTGAGCGGAATAAAATATTCCAAAAAAACCTTAGGTCGCCTAATCAGGATTTCAAATGTAATCACCCGCATCTATCGCTATTGTATAATCTAATACATAAAAAAATGTATAAATCAAAGATAAAAAGGTATTTAATGAAAGAAAAAAAAGAATGTCGACACCTTTTTTACACACCGAGGTGCGTACTGAAGCCAGTGTCATACACGCACAGACTCTCTCTCTCTCTTCTCTCTCTCTCTGTCTCTCAACACCTGCAACGAAGGGTTCGTTTACAAGAGAGATGGAGGGAGAGAGAGAGAGAGATCGAAAAGGGGGAAAAAAAAATTCCGGTCCCGAACCGCAATTCAATTCCGACTCTTTGTACATTCAAATAGATTCCTATGCAACACTCGTGTATCGATTCACGGCGCATGAGAACATTCGCTACGGGTTTCAGTGAGCGACAAGGGGGAGGCTATCGGATTGTGCTCACTCGTCACCGAGAGCTGTGCCAGAAAAACCAGAGAGAGAGAGAGAAAGGGAAAGAAAAAATATCCGCCCTCCACACGCGTGTCTGTTTTCTTTTTCCTTTTTTGATCTCTGCTTTGCGTTATCCCAACAGCTTCGAACTCGATTATTCGTCGGGTATATCTAGCAATGGCTTCTGCAACACTGCCTTTTGTAGGAAAATAAATTCACCTTTGAACTGTGGCTGCTCTGGCACGAATGAGAGAAATCGGTTAATTGATCGGCTCATGAATTGGCTTTCGCGACGTGCAGATTTTACTCCGAGCTACAGCCTTTATATTCCATGAGGTGGCCGAGATTGCATGGTCTCATGTCATCTACATCCTTGCATAGATTTCGTGTCATCGTCCTAATCCTCCTTTCGTTTCATTGTCCTAAAGGTGACTATTAAGAATCACAAGAGCTTAACGTAAGAAAAAATCACAATTGAACGATTTACTCTACTAGATAATTTAACAACCCAAACCAACGTACAAAGTTAAAATATAAATAACGAACAAAAAGTTGTAGAATTATAATTAAATGTAATTTTTCTATCTAAAATTATTACTTCAGCGACCAAACAACTATAAGAAATTTAAAAATAAGTTGACTATTTTAAAAACTTTATAAATTATGCATTCTTATTTACACAAGTCTAAAGTATGATGTTATTAAAAGTGTCATTTTCAAATATTCAGCTAGTTCCTTAGTAAACTCAGAATCAATATTTGAAACAACCCCACGGCCAGCGATCTCTTAATAAAACCAACTCTGACAACACGGCAAATCCCATCAGCGTATGAAAGTCCATTAACGCGGGTTAAGCGCGATACTTTTGTCAGGAGGGGGAATCCCAGGTACATAGTCTGCGGCCTCTTCAGCTTTAATTACTCCCAAGGAGCGCTTAAATTTTTTACACAGCCTGTAAAGGGGGTAAGGCGGAAAAGAAATGAGAAACGCGATATCAGCTGGCCCTTGGTTCTCGCGCGGCGCTGTGAACACGAGACAAAAAAGCTTGTACAGTGGCACCCAATTAGCGAAGTAAAAGCCGAGACCGCTTTCCTTTGCCTTCTCCTCTTCGACTTTCTTCCATCGTTATAACCGCGTTATACTGGGCAGACGAATAAAATGAGAAAAAAAGCAAACCCTAACCACTATAAGGAACTAATTAGTTAAATTCATCCTGCGTGAGTACACGAGTGTTAATCCTCGTATATTACGAGGAGTGGGAGTAAAAAGTCCATCCAAAGCTCTCTGGTGACTGAACACGTGTTTTTTTTTTGTTGGACTTGAAAGAGGTACAATTTAAGCAAAGCAATGCCCTTTTTGAGTGTTATATTGTTTGCGAGAAAATGAGAATATTGAAAAATTCATGGATAAAGGCTTGGAAGCGTAGAATTTTCTGTGTGATTTTTGTTTTCGGATTGAGTGATAATAAAAAAATGACTGACTTTGTAATAGATGTGGCAGCTGGTTTATGCGGTCGAATACAAAGCACCTGCATTTGAGTGAGTAGAAAAAGGCAGCGCACAGTTAGACTTGATTTAAAATTTTGTTTTAATTATTTCATTTCAAAGTAATTAAAGTACGAAATACTTTTTGTTTTCTTGAATTAAACAAATTAAAGGAGCCCCAACGAAATATGAATTAAATGAAAGGAAACGTGTAAAACCTACATCGCTTACAGCATAAAAAATATTAAATTTTAAAAAAGACTCCCTTACGTGACGGGAAATTTGAAAATATATTTCTGTACTTGCCTGTTTCTACTTTCTCATACTAACAAATAGATGACAAGATATACAGATTCCGGATTTTCTTAAAACTTTCAGGCATTTGGTGCAAAATAATCAGACCCGTGTATTAGAGTTTTATCAAATAGACCCTGGCACTACAGATATTCACCACTGTTTATGCTAATAATGTATATATATATTGTTTTGTAGTATACACTGTAGGTATATACTAATGCATAAAATCAACATGAATTGGTGAATATCTTGATGTTCAGGGCCTATTCAATAAAACGCCGATACACGGGTCTCATTATTTTGCGAAAAAATTCCTGAGAATTGCAAGAAAATCCAGGACCTGCATCTCTGGTCATATCCTTGTAAGTATAAGGTCATCTCGGTCCTTTTTAAACATTGTCAAGATAGAGAGTTGATCTTTTTTAAATTATACGTCTCTTGACACATTAAACGATAGTATAAGTTTCATAGATTGACTTTGAAGCCCGAATGGCTAGTGTTGGAATCCTCTACAAAGTTATTTTATAATTGATAAAAAAGTTTTTAAGAATATGTTCGATAAAAAAAAAGTTATAAATAATTGTATAGAATCAAAAACTTTACAAATATTGTCCTCGCATAACTAAAAACGCATTATTTAGTTCACTGCTACATCAGCAAAAAAATTAGCTCAGACCAGGCAATCACATCTAACAAGTGCGAAAATACAAAAGGAGCGATAGGCAAAACTGTGCCACTTTCGTCTCTCCATTACTTGCCACGTACCACAAGCTATCCCAAGAATTCCCGGATGAATTCCATTCAAAGCTGCTGCTAAATTGCCCAGCAATGCATAATTCTCCACACGGGAAACGAAAAAACAGACGGAGACGGTATAAAACCTCATTTAACAAATGGTCATTGTTTGGCGAATTCCCAGCGGAGTATTTTTGTCGGCCGTCCCGTGGCTTTCGATTAATGCATACACCCTCATCCTGTCCTCCACCCACAGCTTGTCTCCATACATGGGCACTCATTACTCGCAAAATCGTTTCCATCTCGCGAGATTGCCGTTCCCAAGCGTATCGTGTAGCGCGTTTTTTCGCCTCTTCCTTCTTGTTCTTTGTCGGCTTTCACCTTCCTTCTTGTTCTTTTGTTGCTTTTCTCCACGGAAATGATGCTTGTTCTACCGATATTTACTAAATTGCCTCGCTATAGATCCTGTCTGGATATGAATATTGGACAGGAATGCTTTACAAACTCTACTGATTATTGGAAAATGTTTTTTTTTTTCAATTCGAGGGAATTCTTGCAATTATATGTAAAATTTTTTTATCCTCAAAAGGGGTTTAAGTTTGTCAATATCTTTAGATTTATCAAATTTAATTTATAATATTTTTTTAAGCATGGAAATACAAGGAATTTATATAAAGTTTTGATTATTATTTAGTTTCAAGGTGAAAGCATAATATAAACTTCACCAATTTTGAAAAATAATTTTTCTACTTGAAATGAATTAAAAAACGAATTTAATAATTTTATTTTACGCTTAACAAAAAGAATTTACTTACGAATGAGGAAGTGAAATTGTTTAAACTTTGTGACTTTTTTTACTACACTTATACGCTGTAACTGAAATATTTAATTAGAAAAGTTACATTTAAAAACAAAACGGGTTAGAGACAATTTTCACTCTGGGTAATATTTTTTACTTTATAAAAGTATGAAAATTATTGATGACTGGCTTCATACGTATGAAATATTTCAAAATTAAAGAAGTTTTACTTAATTTAACCAAATTAAAATAAGCAGTTTATTTATGATATAAATTGATGTAATTCACTCTGAACAAATTAAAAAAAATAAAAATAAACATTGAAAAAGTCATTTAACTTTCGACTTTTTGTTAGTAACACAATTATTAAGTCACCGATTAAAAGAAAATAAGAATACCAAGGTCTAGAAGATTTATACTACAATCAACATGAATTGTGCACACATACATTGCAGTACGAATGGCTTATTCATGAGTTATAGTATCAAGCTTATCGTAGTAATTAAACACTAAGGTGTACCTTCGAATGCATAATCAAGTTCAAATGCGAAACAGCCCATTTGTGTTAGAAATTAATGGCATCTTGCACTAAACAATGATTGTCAGCACTTTGATAAATCAACTTCACCAGTTTCAAATATTGACGGTAAACATATAAATTCAGCTGCGAGCTCACAAAAGGCGTTTAATCATTTTAATCGAATTCGAGCTTTCAGGCAAAAAATTGCGCTCGGCCGCCAGGCGTGAAATGAAAGAAAAAAAAAGCAGGCAAAAAGGCACAAACGAACCCCCTGCATAATAATGGCTGCAAAATTATTTTACCCACGGAAAGCTGCTACAAGAATAATAAGAAAAAATTGCGAAATTCCATAACCCAGACGTGCAAAATGTAACTTTACGGGATTCGCTCTGAAAAAAATGAAAAAGGGGGAAAGAGCGAGAGGGAAGAGAAGATAAAAAATAGCGAGACATTCCCCTTTATCAGTGCTAGCAGCACAGCTCGCGCACGCCGCGGCAATCCGAGCGTAAAGTGAAATATTTGTTTAACAGATGCCCCGTCTTTCCCCTCCGGTTTACCCTTTCACTCTCTCCCTCTTTCTCTTTCTATTCTCTCTACCGAATACACAGAGTCTCGTCATCTGCGCGCGCAGGAGAGGAAGCGAGGCAAAATTTCATCCGAGCATATAGCGTGAAGAGATGCGCATAAAATTAAAGTGCATTAGAATATAGCCGCTGAATACGAACCTCCATTATTCCTATATACATACCATGGCACTCGCTTTCTCTCTCTCTCTCTCTCTCTCTCTCTCTCTCTCTCTCACTCCCTCTCCCTGTATATATATTTAGCTGTACGCCAAAATGTGTAATCTGCATCCGTCCTTGGGGCCCACTTATTATTGTCCTAGTCGTCTCTACCTATACGCTCGCGCTCAAGATTCCCCGCGAGCTAGAGCGAAACAATGCACACACCTTTCCTTTCTCTGACATCCAATACATAATCATAGCTTGGTTTCGTACATTATGAAATATAGGCATTAAGCGGGCGCATATATAGGGGTGAGATATGTTCACCTTCCTTAACACGTATGCGTGATATACCAGAAGTGAGGTAAATTTTCGAGTTTTCGAAGAAGCGTCGAGTATTGTAATACAAATGCTCGCGCGCACTGGGTAATAAATGCATGGAAATGCTTTACTGCGAATAGAACAAAGCGAATAAATCAATGAGAATTGCAGCTCCTTGTTTCTAGCTTTTGGATTAATTCACGAAAATGGTTCACTCTATTTTGCTTAGTATAAGATCGTTAATCCGACAGACTAGCTGACAATATTTTATTTAAGTGAACAATATGGTTGGCACAGTATTAGAAAGTTCTACTCTTTATTGTGATTTTAAGAATTCATAATGAGTCAATAGAGCATCTGAATAGGTATAGTCAAAATTTAATCATCTGATATACATTAACATCGTGCAGCTAATATGCAAATCAACTGTTTAAACGTTACTACCCAAAACACGCGTTTAACATTAATTTGCAATTGAATCGTACTGCTCTGTAAAAAAACTAAACCTTTTACGACAAAAACTATTATCTTTTATTATTATTGCATTTAATTCTTTTGCTTTTAATGAAAAATATTAATGGCACTAATTTGTATATTACACTGATTATTTGTTATAATTATTTTTCTTATTCACACTTTTATTAACATTTTTATTAATTGTAATGCTTAAAAAGTAATTATGAGTATTACAACAAGAATTATGGTCGTTATTTGAATACATAAGATTTTTGTAAATAACTCAATTAGGAGACAGATTAAAGTATTTCATCATTCAGACAAGAAGCACAACTTACAGTCAATGTTCTGATTCAAATTGAATAGATCACTTCACTCAATTCGCAGTAAGTTGTTTTAATAAGAGAGTACATTAAAAAATAAATGTAATCCCATACATTAAACCCGTAAAATACCACTAGTCAAATTATCTGATCCCATTTCCACTCGTGTCATACTTCACCCGCTCTTTGTAAACAATATCTTTCGTCGACTCACATGCAGCAGCTTAAAGAGATAAACCGAAATCCCTTTATAGGAAAGTAGGAGTGTGGAGCGCAGGCAACGCGCAACGGTGTACAGTTGACTAGTCACCGAGCGCACGCGGCAAAACTTGGCTTGGCGCCGCGACGAGCGCGAACTTGTCGACAGCTACAAGTATATATATATACTTGCGGTGCAGCTGCAAAAGTGGATTTGCCTCTCTCTCTCTCTCTCTCTCTCTCTCTCTCTCTCTCTCGCAAGCTGCGCTAGATTCGATTTAATAACCCTTTGCCGAACTTTCTCACGCCGAAAGGGAAAACTTCGAGACTTATCTACGCCGCAGTCGCGCGGATGTATTAGTAGCGGTTCTGCAGCACTGATCAACTTTGTCTCTTCGTGAACCTCATTTTTTTGGCGTAACACTCTTTTCGTTATCGAAATCGCTCAACCGCAGCTCCGAAATTTATAAGCAGTGAATCTGTTTATACGCTTTTCTTGGCACACGATTTTATGCTATCTTCGGGGTGTTCGCTTTTCTATGCTGCAACTCAAGCCTGTATACATATCCTCTCCGCTCCTCGCAAATCGGTTCATGATCTTGCATAAGCTTTCAGCTACGCGGTAAACAAACATTTTTTCCTTTTTTAAGATGCCGCTCCCTGATATTAGTTTGCAAAGCACAAAATCTTATGAAAACAGGTTTTGAAACACTAGGTAGTCAAAGATGTGTACTGGAAATAGAAAATTTTTAAAGAATTATTAACAAATTGTGGCCAATTATAAGTGTAAACAAAATTATTTCAATAATACTACATTTGAATCTAAATTATTCATTCCCAAGAAACAAAACTCTAAAAGTTGGCTTTTAATTAGCACTCTACTATCATATTTAAACCCAAAATTCTTTGAATTATATAGATTGTTGGTACAAAAGAGATCCGAGCTCGAACGTTTGCCCACCAAAATCGATCGGCCATTCAAAATTTCCCGGCGTTTCATCAGACCGCTTATACAGCAAAAATTTATTTTCCCAACTCTCTACGATCCTCTCGAACATTCTCAACGCACGTGTAATTCAATTCGCCACCGATATTTTATTCACCAGTCAATTAAAGCAGCAGCATCAGTCGATCCACTTGAATATTCCAAAATAATCGTTCAATAATGCAACAACCAGTAAAAATATCGCCACTACGCCAACACGCAAGTTTGCGCGTGGCATCAATCTTCCTCCCAACACAAGCTTCCAATTAGCCATCTGATTATCGCGTAAATCACAAGTCGTTAATTATTCAGCGCTGTCGGCTTCCGAGGTAGGGAAAATCGGTACGATTCTCTTCTCATTTCTCGGCTGGCGCGCGGAGGTGATGTATCAACGGCCGAAGCTCCGATGAATGTTTAATGGACGACTAGAGAAATTCAGTATAATACGAGGAGATTCGGCATCGACTTATGGACGATCGTCCGGAAAAACAATTGCTTTCATACTGCGACGCCGGCGACAGCAATTTTCTCTTCTCTCTTCTTTGCTGCACTTGAATTGTTTATAAGAGGAACTGTTAGCTCCCCGGAGGATTATCGATTTAAAATGGAATTGACTCGCCTGGAAGAATGTACCGGGGATCGACTTTTAGCTTTTCAACTTTTACCAGGAAAGAGATTACTTATAAATTTGTGATAATATGAATGAATTTCTCTGATATTAAACAATTTTTTTATATAAAAGCTGCAATTACGATTGGTTGTATAATTATTAAAAATTAGTGCATGCAACAGCTTAACTGTAAGTCTTCCTTTATCCGTTAAATTAAATTGTATTGAATAATATGAAATTCTATCTGCTATATGTACCACTGCAGAACGAATTTGGCTCGAAATTAAACCGTTCAGCCAAGTTACTGATTAAGTTTTAATAATAAATTTGAATTAATTTTTAAATCAAATAGATGCATTAATATGGCTGCAAAATGGAAATATGATTAAGGTAAATGACCCAGTGCTGGACACGACTAGTAAATGGACAGCACAAGTATCTGGACGCGTTCGTCCAATCACAACCAAGGTAATCGTCCAGACACTAGGGGTGTCTAATCACTTGTATATGTTCTTAAGTGTCCATTCACTGGGTCTTTTACCTTATATTGAACAAGCAATCAATTGAAATAAACTTTTGCTTCGGATCTCATTACTCTTACCCACACGCGTGTATACAGGCAAGTACATCTGTCGCATACCGCAAAAAATAAATCAAACAATAAAAATCAACATTTTATAATCCTGGATAAAATCAGGTATACATACTTTATTCGTGCAACGTTAGTGTGCTAAAGTTATTGTGAAAATATCTATAAAACAGGTGGCGTAGAAACAATGAAGCATATAAAAAGAGTCGTATTTTTCTCGACGGACTCGACAATACCCTTCATAAACAATGCAGCCTCCCCACTTATATAGATTTTATAAACCGTTCACTACGGGCGTGGGTGGGAAAGCAAGCGCGACTACATTAAGAGCCGAAAGTTAAAGTCCCTCATTTGTAAGTTAAGACCAGAGCCTCGGCGAGTCTTTAACAGCCCAACATCAAATATAATTGATGCGCTCGGCCGGCAATCGTCTTAAAAGCAGACCGTTGCCTCGCACACACACACGTACACACAGAATCCATCGAGCGATAAGACTTGCCAAGCTTTATTCGAACGTCGAGGTGCGAATTACTATGGATTGACTTTACGAGGCGGCCGGTTATGGCGTTAATCGCCGGCAGCAGGGGGAAGCTACGGGGGTTATATGCCGTGTGTCGTCGCAATAAAGCCGCTAAGACGATAATCCGAGCTTCCTAAACAGGGGAGCGGCCATCACAACCTCGGCTGCACGAACGTTGACTCGAACTACTTGCGCGGTCCGCGCCGCTCGTTTAACTGGGCGTTACTACCGCTGCCGCCGCCGCCGCCGCCGCCACGTCACGCGAGGAAAAAGAAAAGAGAGAGAGACGCAGTGTCGGCGATAATGCGACCGCGAGCCAAATTGCTCGGGTGTCGAGATAAGCGTAACGCCGCGGCGAGCGACTTTTGACGGGGAGAAGAAACAACGCTGAATCTCGAGATAATCGTGCACCAAACGAAGTGTCCGTTACGCGAGAGAAATATTTTATTTTCCCGAGGTGAGCGATCAACGAGGTACATTTCACGCGACACGCTCTCGAGTGTATGTATATATACATCAAGATAGGACCGTGCGGATATTACGTATGTTTATTGTTTACAAGTCTGATTGAGGAATCTTTATTCAACGAGACGTGAGAATAACACAATAGATCGGATATTTGATGAGAAACAATGTCATTGACTTTTCTTAAGATTTTGAGAATTTAAAAGTAGATCTGGTTGAGCAAACTATCCATTTAACAGATTAAAATTTGAATTTAAAAATTTAGGGGGATAGATTTAAAGCGTTCATCGGCATCCTTCTTTTAGAAGTTTGAACGATAATCTTCGTCAAAGCTGCAAAAGCAAATTTATTTTTATGAAATCTTGAAAAACTGTCTTTAAAATAATACTTTTCATTTTCACCAATGAAATATCCTCATTCGTGTTAAGTTTCAATTCAGACTTATTAAAAGGCCCTTAAAATAAGATTTATTTTCTTACAAAGTACAATCTAAAATAATGAGGCTTTCGATTCATAGCTCGCATCAATTTATCACGCAATTGTTTTTCTGGCGTTAATAAATACTCTCCAATTCATTATTTTCGAAACTCAACCCTTCGTCCGGAATTGAAAGCTGAAGGACAATTTTTCATAAGCCTTGGGCATTCCCATGGTAGTCATATATTCCTCACTTTAAAGTTCAAATTTACAAATCGTCTACGGCCAAACACTCGCGCAAGAGATTTTCGGCAAGCTCCTATAAAATCAGACAAATTAGTCTCTTCCAAGATTCGTCCATTGATTTCCGCTTTTTAATTGACTTCAATATCGCATCCAAAAAGAGGGTCAATACGTGGTCCTTAAGCTTTGACGTGATGCGAGGATACCAACCAGGCAGAGCTTTGGTTTTCCCTTGACATGGTAGTGCAGCTGCAAATGCATCTGATCTGCACACAAGTCCAATGAGAGGATGAGAAAGAGAAAGGGAGAAAGCGAGAGAGAGAGAGAGAGAGAGAGAAATAGTACAGCAGAAGGAGACGACGCTGGCCGTCGTTTGTGTGTCCGCGTGGTGTCCGCGAGCGAAGAGAGAACTGGGTCAGCGCTTAATTAACGTTGGGATGCACGGATAATACGTACGCCGACGTTAATAAAGATCTGTGTAACATATTAATTACTTTTTGGCGGTCTCGAAACTTCGGTCGTTATGACTTTCCTCCCTCTCTCTCTCTCTCTCTCTCTCTGTCTCTTTCTCTCCCTCTGTCTCTTTCTCTCTCCCTCTCTCGCTCTGTCGCTCTCTCGCTCTCTCTCTCTCTCTCTCTCTCTCTCTCTCTCTCTCTCTCTCTCTCTCTTTCTCTCTCTCCCTCTCTCGTTTTCTCTCCCTTGCGGATGCGCAATATAATTACGTGATCAGATGCATGGCGATGCGATTATGCGTAAAATTTTGAAAATTCCAATATGGAATTGTACGTGTGCTTCTGAGTCAACACAAAATGACTAATATAAAATATAAAACTTAAAATATTAAAAATTTTTAGATTATCATTCGTCGTAGAATTGAACGTTTAATCCAAGTTTCAAAGTCAATTCAGTTAAATTATCCCTTAATCCATATTTTACAATGTTAGCTTCATAGCTGCAATGAATTAAAATAAATTTTAAATTAAAGTCAGAAATAAATTAATCTTTTTAAATCGCAGACAGAAAAATAAAATAGCAGTAATTCTCATAACTCCACTTCTTACTGTAGCAATATCCTCTGTCTCGGGGGTAGATAAAAAATCAGAGCATCAATAAAGTGAATTGCACAAACGAGCCCCAAAAACTCGATGTACCGGCACCATTCAAGGGTAAATTTTGCGCATATAGCTCAATATGACCGGCATCCCTTTGCTCGACCTTTAGCCCTAGGCTGGGATCATATTACATTTCTTGCCCGTACGCGCACATATATATATATATATATACAAGCGATCAGAATGAGAAAAAAGAACGTGTATAGTGTACATCTGCTGCCCGCTGAATTATTTCCAGTGGAACTAATAACGCTCCATTGAAACGACGCGGTTTTGCGAATTCGAGCAAAACAGTCGAGCGACAGGATTTCGAGATTTAAGGGAGAAGCTAGTAAGTTGGGTAATTAACAGAAGTGCACGCATTTGTCTTGTTTTATATCACAAAAAGCAATGCATCGCGTCGTACGAATGAGCCAACAGTTAATTAAACAAAAAAGTTGAATTGTATTGAGATGGGCACTTGGAGCTTCAGTTGTGCTTTCATTAAAACCTTTAACGACGGTCGTGCGGAAGTATGTCGAGGTTTGGATAACAAAGCATTTACATATTCTGAAAAAACAGAGGACATTATTAACCTTGTTTACCTTAGGGCTGCTGCTTAATTGAATTTCAATTGATGTGTATTTTTTACATTTGATTTGAATTGATAATTTTCTGGGGATGATGTTTATTCCAATTACTAAAATAAATTTCATTTACAGCGGCTTTGGAGATATGCGAGTGGTGCTATAGTTCAGTTAAATAATCCGAACATGAAAAATCCTCTTTTGTTTTGCGATTAACCACTTGAACAATTTTAATTGATCGTTAGGACTTATATTTGAAAATTATAATGCTTAATTACTTGCTGATTTGAAAGTTTGAGTAAAAATTTACTTTAAAAAGTCGTTGACAAGAAATCTATGATCTTCTATAAACTTATAAATCCATTATGAAAATAACTCAATTTTACAAAATATGTGATATAGTCGATACGTTCATTTCCACTTAATCATCGTTTATTGGATTTTGGCTCGGCGCCACAACGGATGTAATGGAAATTTAATTTAAAAATCAGTCCACTATAATAAGATAATAAATTGGAAATGACAAAAGTTAACCGAGTCATACCTGCAAAGAAAAAGTGCAAAGCCCTTACGATTTCTATTAAAATCACAATCTCCGGAGCGGTAAAGCATTTTAGGTGCAGGAAGAAACTGCGCGAGAAATTATGTCCGGAGGGAATCACGTGACGGTACCTAGAATGAGAAAAGGTGTTAAAGTCTACTGTGAGCCATACGCGCCGGTGATTCTATTGTTTCGTACAATGGCCAGCCTCGTGTGAAACGTCCCTGCATCTCGACACACCTCGCCCAGTAATTACTAAACTTGTGTATTGCTGCGCGCGACCTTTTCTGAATCACACCCGAAACCATAGTCAACATTTGGTATTCAATCCTGAATAGTTGCTCGAATACGAAGTCTTTTCAATTATAACAATATATTAGGAAAGCAACTAAACGAAAAATTATCTGAATTTAGTAAATGCACTTGATCATTTGTATTATTAAGGGGATGTCAAGGTCTTACCACAGGAGTGTTTTATTGACCGGACAATGAACAATTAGATATAACTAAATAAATATTTGAAATTATGCAAATCTCAAATACAAGTGCACTTCGTCTAATATGAATCATCTACCATTTGGCAAATTTTCAAGAGAATATCTCAATTACACCTTTAAATATTACTGTACCGAAAAAAATCTCTGATTTCGAAACAGAAATTTTTTAAATTGAAATATTTACTTTAAATTGTATCTATAATAAATAATTCATATATTTATTTAGTTATCTAATTATTCAGTATCCAGTAGGATTTTGACAACCCCTTACGTGCCCTTAACAAGCCCAAACGCTCATTCGTATAGGTAACAGAAGTTCTTGTGTTATTTTTGAAGAATTTACAATTCACATTGAAGTTTATTCAGAGTTAACAAATTTATACAAAAAGTTTTTAACTATAGACAGCGTTCGCAGCATTTGCTCGAATTTAAAATTCTAATGTTTTATCTTTTCAATCTGACTTACAACATGTGTTCAAACTTGACTTGCAAACATCAACAGAAACTAAGATAACATTGATTTTACATCTTCGGTCTCGGCTACTTGATTATGATAGTCACTGTAATTTTTTACAGTGGGTTAGTAAGTTGCGCTGAAAGTCAATACTAATGAGATTAAAACAGTTGTTTTCGCATTTCATTCATCAAGCTTTTGTATTCTAGAACCACGCTTAAATATTACCTTACTCCGTAAGATTCATTTTCGATTTTGGCATTATAGTAATCTGTTTCAATTTAGATGAGAAATCTATTTAAATTTGACTTCAGGTGATCGTTAAATGAGCTACTTTATATATTATTGCAGCTATAGTTTTAGTTAGTCAATTGATTAAGATAATTATTTTAAAGATTAAGTACAGAAAATCTTTAAGATATTATAATAAACACAACAATTTTTCTCTCTGTTCAACTCTCTCATAAGCTCGCTCATAAGCGAACGGTAACGATCCCAAAAAAATCAAAGGACCTAGATCGATACAGTTTTTCTCGCTCTTTATGGTGGTGTGTCTATTTTTCTTCCAAAATGCAGTTTTAAGGTGAGAAAATTGTGTCAAATGTTTAAAGCAATTTTTTATTCATAAGTACAAATCTTAAACTACGAGTAGCTAAAATTTTAAGTTGAAGATAAGTGAAGGGCTTCTGAGTAAAGAAATATAAAGTACCGCATGCACTATCCGCGCTATGTCTGCGGGCTTGCTTTTATACGTGTATTATAATGTATATTTATACTTATAGTATTTTATACTGAAAATTGGTTAGTCTTAACCAAAACTATTAATCAAAACTTTGTTTGTTTAAAATCCATCTTTTTTATCAGATACTTTTCATTTTGTTTTGTTTCTCTGATTTATGAAAGAGATAGTAAATTTTGATATCTGATTTTTGAAGTAACTAAAATAAAATACCTCACTTATAACTGAACAAAAAGCTATCCTCAAAAATTAAGCAGAGATAGTAATTGACTTCAAAATAAGAATAAGAGTACAAGATTGCGTCCAACATTTCGTCCAAGAACAACAACAGAGCAGCAACCGCAACCGCAACAGCAGCAGTAGTAGCAGCAGCACAAACAACAAGAAAAAAAACAGGAACACAATGTTGTCCTCGTCTCGTCGCTTTACTGCACATCGTTGAGTCGTCTGCAAAAGCTATACCCCCAGTAAAACCGGGGGAACGGCCACGTAAAAAGTGCAACGCCAGTGGACAGAAAAAGGACTACTGGCATTACCCGCTACGAATTCCGGAGTGTATGTGTGTGTGTGTGTGTGTGTAGCCCTGCGCACCAATGTAATTTTCAGACGCACATCCTATAGCACGTGACGTAAATTTCAACTATATCGTAAACATCAGGGTGGGTTCGAACGCACGCGCGACGAGTGAAACAGAGAAGGAAATGCTGGAACCTCTTTTTTCGGATTTGGCGCACCGAACGATTTACACTTGTACGCGCGAAGTAATAATGTGGCGAGTGAAAGGATACGAAAAGCAACAGAGTTTGCTCTGTTTCTGGTATCAAAGATGATATATGAGTCAGGTTTGAAAAATGTGGGTATCCTCTGCAGAGTTTACGATAAAGAATTATATTATATCTCCAGTAGAATAACTGCCAACTGGTCGAGATAATTTAGTAATTAGTTACTTCTCTTTCCTTTGGTTCAGCAAGACCATATTTTAACGCAGGGTCTAAATAATATCTGCGAAGATGTTTTGCAATATTGGCTAACAAAATCATCAAAAATCAGATAGCAGAATCGAGAAAAGAAAATGTAATCAAGTTATCGAACAAAGAATGTATCCAGGGGACGAGGAGCGCTGGTTTCGGGACTGGGTAGGAAACAATGCTAATTCGCACGAGGACGCGCTTAGAAGAGAGCCGTCAGTATGCAGATGATTGGGATCGGACGCGGAACACATGACAAGGTACTGGTAACTTCGATCGAGCGGTGCGCTCGGCCCTCGGCTCATTGACTATTCAATTTGAACCTAACGCCATTTGACAGGGACGTAATTAGTTTCCGCATTAAATAGGCGATGTCCCGCGATCTCGCACACGAATCGCCAGTCATATAACCTTTACCCGCCAGTAAATGTCGGAAATATTCAGCTCTACGCTACCATGTTTGACGTGGATCGCGCAAATATCCCGATCTGACGCAATTTAAATCTTCGCAGGGATCGACGCGTACTGTCCCGGAAAAGGGCAAATCAGTTTGATTGTTTACGTACAATTAACCTGGAAATCGTATTTACTTTTACTTTAAATAATTTTACTTATGAATAAATATTAATGAAAGAATTACGAATGAGCGCGATTTCATTTTTGTTGGTATGAGGAAAAATTGGCCAACACAAACCTCGAGTTTACCATTATAATACAGTTAATTTACACGACTTTTGGACTGTCCGAGTTATTTTCACCCTAGTAGTCCAAGCAATAGGGAGAAGAGGTTCCGATAATTCATACCTGAAAAAAGATATATAGTTGTGTAGGAAATTAAATTTTAAGGTATTTCTTGTTTTTCAGACTCGAACCAAAATGGCGAACATGGCCGAAAAAATTCGCAAAGTTCCAAAAAGCGGTTTTTCATAAATAGCAAAGAAACTATAACTCCGATCAGACTTTGTTAATGGATAAGTCGTAGGTATTAAAAAGATCTATCGATTTGATTAGAATTTATATCTATTAAATCGTTACTTTTCGAGATATATCGAAAAAACTGTTAAAAATCGGGTTCTCTAGAACTCGTTCAAATTGAATTTTGAATACTTGAAATTTACTGTTAGTAGTTAGTTATTATAGCCCACGACAAGCCAAAAAAGTACTTTATCGAAGAATTGGAGAATATTTATTATTTTTCGACATACATCGATTTTTCGAAAAGGCCATATTTTTTTTTCAGGTATGAAGTAATATGTATTATTTGGTACAGTCTGAATCATCTCTCTAAAAATTAAAGTCAATCGTTACAAATAACCTATTTCAATCTTATGCTCCCTTACATAAACACCACTACTTTATCCTTGATCATTCTCATTATTCTACTGAAAGATGAGTACATGTACGAAAACAGTACGAGTCTCATTGTATAGCCTGTGTACCTTTGACCAGTAAAAAGAAATATACCTCATTACTACAGACCTTATATAGGAAGCCATGAACTAAGAGTTGAAGGAGACACTGTACACACCGGAACCCACGTGCGCATACAGAGCCATCCCTATCGAGGAGGCAAAGGCGAGAGAGCCAAACGGAACTCGTTGAACTTGGCTCGATTGTACCAGATCAGTGAGCAAATTCCTCTCCGCTGCACAGTGGCTACTGGAAATTCGTATGCCCCGGCGCTTCGTCAGTTATTCAAATGGGGCGTAACGCGGGATTTGCTTTGCCCCCTCCCCCTCTCTCCTTGCCCCTATTCCTTCCCCCCGTTAATCACGATCGACAACGTAGATCCGCGACGGCATTATCTCACCCAGTACACATATATACCTGCCCTGCATCTTCGTTCGGTAGCGACGTCGGGTCGATACCTCAAGGCTCATTTTGGCGGCTTCTCTAAAGCAGCTAATACTATTGATGGATCTTCTGTGTGTATCGCGACAAACAATTTTAGACAGAATAAGTTCTCATTTGGTTATAATTCATCGATATTTATCGATCTCTGTAAGAAATAAAACCACTTAAGCAAAAAGATTCAATTAATTTTCAGTTTTTTGTTGATAATTATCATAAAACGAAACGTAAGATTAAGCAAGTAATTTAATTGCTACATAGCAAGCCATTAGTACTGCTTTTATATGATGCTTACGCATCGCTTTCATTTCATAACAATATAAATTAATTTTGATTTTGAAAAGAGTATTGAGAAAGTCAATCTTGTATCCGATTTTACAGAAAATATGAAAGAACATTTTTTGATGAAAATTTCATCAACTCAACTACGGTATATGAATATTCTTAGCTGCAAGGCATTCTTTTTCCCAGTGTATAATACTGCGACGCGTCAGGATCATTTTGAGGAGGTCGAGCAGTCACGTGGTTAGGATAAGAGCCTAGTACGCGAACGTGATCTTGGTAAAATAGTGGAAAACACTTTGGAGCGTCACATTCTGGCAGGTTCTCCAAATTGCTTTCCTTCCGTCGGGGAAGCATTTTATCAGGGACGGTGAAAGGAGAAGATGAGCATGAGGTGTATTTTATACAAGGACGGATAGGAAAGATTTTTTTTCAAACAGTATAATAGTGAAGTTCTAGCGCGAATTCAACTCGGAAAATGCCTATTGACAGTTACGACTGTCTAAGAAATGAACGCGGCAGAGCGTTTAAGTCTGCTAAGAATGAAGAAAGCGTTGAGCTTTATACTTCGCAGAAAATAAAATTGTCGGGATGACCTATTTTTCACAAATAGACGGTAATCAACGAGAGCTATTTCAAACTAAGACATCAACTCTGTTATATAAGCTCTGAAATAAAAAAAATTATTTTATATAATGAATGAAGATCAAAGAATGAAGTCAATGTATGAATTAACCAGGGGAGTCCATGTGCTTATATTTAAATAATTATCTTTTTAATACCTAACATACGTATTTGCATGTAATATCGTAAATCTAATTCATTCCTAAATTAGAACAGTGTCAAAAGCGAAAGTGAACAATGCAAAATCCTTTGACAATCCCGCCGCAATTAATTCCAAAATCCAATAACAATCCCGAAAACGCGGCCTCTATACATATATTTGTTTGTTCGATTGTTTTCAGGTACTGGGCAGTCACAAACATAGATTACATTCATCACCGAACGGCTCGTCGTATAGGTATGATGATAGCCGTGGTGTGGCTGGTGGCCTTTCTCGTCTGCATCGCTCCATTACTCGGCTGGAAGGATCCCCAATGGGAGAAGCGAGTCGTGGAAGACAAATCCTGCATCGTCAGTCAGGACATTTACTATCAGGTAATTCGATCCCCCCAACTTAACTGTTCTTTTCAACTATCACAACTTCGAAAGTCGATTTCGATTGTACCTTATGCATGTTAACACCAAGAATCTAAATTATTTCTATTAACCAAATAAGCTATATATATAAATATACAGCTGAAAGAAGAAAAATGCTATTTATATATAAAATTTCGAAAATAATTAATCAGTTTTACACCAGTTATCGAATCTGATAGAAAACGGTTATTTTCATAATATTGTTAATTTCTCAAAAAATATAAAATATTAATTCCTGAAAAATTAACTGATTCATGCTAACAATAATCAATAAAATTGAGTAAAATTTCATAATGATTAATAAAAAATTCTAAAGATATAACGATATTTTCAATAAATGACATGTTTCGAAATAACAAAAGAATGACGCAAGCAATTTAAAAAAATAATACTTCAAATAGTAGGTAATTTAATGAGCTTTTTAATGTATATTATAAGTTTATTCAAAATTGAACTTCTCTCAATAAAAAAGTTGAAAAACTAAAAATCAAAACGTAATTTTCTGAAATAAAACAGAAGAGAATCAATGAATCTTAATAGTACATTATACAACGGGATTTTTGGGAACAAAAATTTATTAGTTTGGAGAAAAATTTGTTTCGTGTGTGTGTGTGTGTGTGTGTATTTTTTCTCCACAACAAATTTTTCTCCAAACTACTAAATTTTTGTTCCAAAAAATCTTTTGAAGCATTTTTGGACAAAAAATTTTTCTCACCGATACAACACTTCCTCTCTGAGGAAGCAATAACTAAAATTATTCAGAGGAATTATTATGTACTATGCTAAGTAATTACAAAATTATTTAAAAAATGTTTTTTACATTTTTATCAATCCTTAAAGTTGTGAAATTCAAACTAAAAAATATTTTCAATTACACTCCAAAAGAGAATGGGATGAGAAAAAACTTAATTTTTTTATCAATTAGAGGTTGATCTCCGCTTAACGTTACAACACTTGCCCAGTTTTCTTATATACATCTTGAATGGCGTACAGCAGAGGAATGTAATTTCCGACACGATTTTCCATCGGAAGGAATTCTCGACCAGTTGCATGATCGCGCTGAGAAAGTACCAAATTTATGGGCTACTAAACATTAAAAGGCTACGCACGTTACCGCGGTTCACTCGACTTGATAATGCATAGAGTTATAAATTTCGTAGATGCTGTAAGGATGAAGCGCTTGCTGCATTCGGGGAATAGGGCGAGTCATAATCTCTTTCAGCGCCTCCTTTGCGATAGCTATTTCACTTTATTTTTCCACATTATGACACGTTGCGCGTATCTGTTTTTTACTGCTATCTCGACGAAAATGTTAACAACGTTGTTGATCGTATATAACTCGTGTTATGTACGATCAAAAAGGTTAATAGACAACCCAACCCACGTGGATTTAAAATAATAACCTTCCACAGCCATAGAAAACATTACCTGATTTTTTGTTAAAAAAAGTACTTTGTACTTTGTATTCTATCCAATACTATCATTAGAAATTGTAAAAAGATGGTTTGGATCCAAGAGCTATTTTCAACTTTCAAAAAGGATACTGGTCTGAAACAGCAGCTGCGTCACACGCAAATCATCGGGCCGCTGCTACGATAATTTGTCGCCACTCGACTGGCCGCGATATAAATTTAGTTTTAATGGATCCTCGATAAAATTGATGCAAGTACCTCTTCGTCGGGCACAATAATGATCTCGGCCAGCAGCGCTGACGTTTTCCATCAGCGCAAAATTTACGCTCCCGACGAGCGTAAATAACTCGAATACTACGCCTCGGAAGTCTTTTTCCTTTTTATTTATCACGATGGTACATTATACAACCGCGCTCCACAAACAATTGTACCACCAACCTATCGACTCACCTACGCCGTCGCAGTGAGAGGTGAAATAAAAGGAAAGCCAGCGGCTTGGTGGAAAACAAACGATGTAGTCGCCTCTTTTTTATAGTCTCGCTGCTCGAGAGCTTACTTTGTAATTTCACTTGGCAGCCACGTGCACTTATTTATGGCCGGTCTGCTGCGAAATATAAGTTATATTATATGGCTAGGCGGCTCGCTTTAGTTTGTTCCGATGTCCAAAAGCGGCACCGGAGCGACGACGCCAGCGCTGACGCGTAAATTCCAATTATGAGTATTTTAACAGGCGGCGCAGAAATCTGAGCAACTTCTCATTTTACGTAATTTTCTATACTGCACGAGAGGCGACGCTACTGCAGTGGTTCCAGTGAATCATGTAAACCGTGTTAGTCGATTAAATTCTGTGCCAACTTTTTGGAATTTTTAGGATCTAATTTGTTTTTACGTTATTCTACATTTTATCGTTGCATCAAAATTTATCAAATGCTTGAGTGCATAAATGGTTAATAATGTCATTTTTCGTTGAATCAAAATTAAAATTTTTAGAATTAAACAAAGACACAAATTTAATTTCGATTTGAGAAAAAAATATAATTGAAGTGAAAATTTGGTACAAACAATTTTGAACTCATATAAACGTAAGCAATATTTGTGTTTACAAAAGTAAAACTGGGGATTCTCGAGTGGTGCAATAACGTATTTTCATGTACTACTTTCAGAGTTATGTTGATTCAAAATTCTTATTTCCATTTTCGAAAGCAAGCAGCTGCTTACTTTCATATTTTCCCTAGAGTAAAAATTCTATTATCATAAGTATCACATTTCACACATTTATGGAATAATATGGAATTCAAGAACTTTAAACAGTGTTTGCTAGTAATATTTTGTTTAGTAAAACTAAATAACACAAATAAATTTTTATGTTTCAGATATTTGCCACAGTATCGTCGTTTTATTTGCCACTTTTCGTCATCCTTATACTTTATTGGCGTATATTTCAAACTGCGCGGAAGCGTATTCGAAAAAGAGTAGGCCAACCTGTAAATACGCAAGGTATCATAAAATTAATATTATCCAAAATAAATACAATTACAAACTATTTAACTATGAAAAACACCGGTATAGATTATAAGTGAAATTGACAGTACGTTTAACAGAAACTTTGTTTGAGTCCTACACATCACTGCATTTTGAGTATCAAAACATGTCTGACCATATCTGCAGTAATCTACTGTACGAGTGCATTAGTACTGTATTGCCGTTCAACCTCTCAAAATTCAAATCCAAATCGTACACATTGCCTTGCAAAGTTCATCAACCTTGGTCAGTGCACCCTTTAACGGATCCCAACCTTATACACACGAAATTCGTCGAGAAAAGCAGCCGCAACAGATCCGCACCTTTTTCAAAAAAGCCTGCAATATGAAGCTCGGCATACAAATACTGAAAGTTATATTCCTCCGTCAGCTCAGGTCTCGGCAGTCAAACTCATATAAATTCCAAGTTATGCACACCCAATACCCGACATACATCGACGCATAACGCAAATGCGCGCGCACACACACACACACACACACACACACACACACAC